>JAUBOD010000623.1:3389745-3409946 GCA_032353885.1 Nothura maculosa | reverse complement strand
CAAAACTGTTTTCTTTGAGATGTCTAAAGTAAAGACTTAAAAGTAGGCACAATTTGGAAAAAAGTCCTTCTTGGAGCCGTTTTTTTAGTTTTGGAAAACAACAAACATTTAAAAAATACTGATATGAAAGCAGAGCCTTCTGGGCAAGCAACACAAAGGTAAATGCACTGTGATGACAGGTACAGAGATGGGCAGCCCAGCAAAGCATTGTGTGCACTGCGGTTTGGATCATCAAGAGCACACACTTCAAGGAGAAGGACGTGGATTCCTTGGGTAGGTGAACGAGATGAGGAAAATTTTGTGCAGCTGAGTTACAATCCCCCAAGTCACGCACACTGTTGGAACAAGACTGTGCGTCAGAGTTCTCATTAAATCAGCTCCATTTGAATAACTAAAAGCTTTTTTACATAATCTGCTGCAAACAGGAAGGGAATAAGCTTCCATAATGCTTAGGAAAGGGAACTAGATATTTAGATGACCCCACAGAAGAGTCATGCCAGGTATTACATGCTCTACGAGCATATTACATGTTTTTAGCATATTCTTAGCATGCAACAAGTTCTTGGCATGTTCTTAGCCTGTAACATGTTTTAGCATGTTCTTATCATGTAACATGTTATTAACTTGTAATATGTTTTAGTATGTTCTGAGCATGTTAGATGTTCTTAACATATTAGCATCTGACATGTTCTTAGTAATATGTTTCATGTCTTTAGCACGCTCCTAGCATGGCATTAACATGTTCTAAGCATGTTACATGTGCTTAGTATGTTCTCAGCATGTTACATGCTGTTGGCATGTTGCATGTTCTTAGCATGTTACATGGTCTCATCAGTTCTTGGCATGGTACATGTTCTTAGCCTGTAAGAAGCATGTTACATGTTCTTAACATATAATTGACATGTTACACACTCCTAGCACGTTCTGAGCATGACAGTGACATGTTGCATGTTCTTGGCATGTTAATCAACAGAAGGAATCCCTTGTTTTCTTGGAACTTTATGAATATCAGCATCTCTCACTCTTACCAGTTTCCTTTGCTTCTGTTCTTTTGATTGCTTATTCCCTTTTACATTTTCTTTGGCTTTCAGCTCAATCAAAGAACAATGGGTTGTATAGCAAAGGCCCTTTTCTTCAGATCTCCTTCTGACTGCAGATCCTGGCTGTTTTGTTTGAATATATGCATCTGAAGAGGTCTATGGGAAGGCAAGGTGAGAACTGGTGCAGCACATCTGTAGAGAGGTCTGAGAGAACTGCTGATAAAATACCAGCAGGTTGGTCCTGAAGGGCGTTGTTCTCAAAATACCAAGTTCTGCACTGTGAGAGTTTCGCTGCATGGGTGTTGGTTCACAAAACCCTTATGAAGGCTTCCTTGTCCACTGAAATATCTTACAGAATGCAACACCTTGAGGGAACACTGTGACTTTGGTCAGGTTGTGTTTTAGCGGGAAGGAAAATAACTAATAATACACTTCCAAAAATATATTTTCCTCCTGAGATAACAAGAAACAATTATATAGAGGTTTCACTGTCCTTATGCAGGATTGTTGTGTTACCCCTCGGTCATGCAGGAAATAAGGTGTTTGGTAATGTCCTTGGGGAAATGAAGCACAAAAAAAGTTATGAAGCATGTAACTACTGTGGAGCATCAAAAGATAGTCAGATGTTGTGCAGGTGAACTGAAGCATACAGCTAAATGGATAAAAGAAGGCTCTTACATGATGTCTGAGATGTCTGATACATATCTGCTCTACAAAACAGCACTTGCAGACATCTAAGCTCACTGCAAGTAGAATGACTCTGTGGGGAGGAGAAATAAGCTTCTCTGCTCCCGGGTGTGATCATGCAGCCCATCCCGTAAGCTCTCTGGCTTTTGTTTTCTGTGCTCTTTCCTGGCCTGGGGGAATGCTATCCATTTTCTAAGTAGTATTTTTTTAGGTGAGGCTTTGATTTAGATCTATGTTAGCTGTGACTTGGTCGGTTTTCAGTCTGTGGGAATAAATGACCAGATCTGATTTTTCCAATCAGGTTTTTCCAAATGAACTATGAAAGAACACAGAAACAGTCTCTTATCCGAGACAGTAACAAATTGGAATTGTGTGTATATCCTAAGACAAGTTGGATTTGATCTATGATCCCTAGAAGGGACTTATGTAAGAGTGCTGAATTTAGCATGATTAATTAGTCTGAGAAAAGTCAGTCAGCCTCCCACAGCTGAAATGATTCCGCATATACCAGGGCAAGTCCTGCTGCAGCGATGCCATTCTGGAAGCAGTGGTGGATACTGGCTACTCTGACACTCTTGTGCTGCCCTTGGGACTTACACTGATACAAATACGTCAGTGATTTTATCTTCTTCCATTAAAACACTTTCTGTAGTGTATGCTTTATGTATAAATTTGGGGAGAATATGCTGTGAAATGGTCTTTTCCCCTCGTCCCATCCAGTGAAAACTGGGCCAGTTTAGGCACCGGGCAGATGCTAAGAGCAGCTGGCAGTAAACTACCATTTTGAGTCCTCTGTGGACAGAATCTGAGAGGTCAACCGTGAAATCTTTGATCAGACAAACTCTCTGGAAGGACAGACTTGACAGGAATGAAGGATTAAGCCAAACAAAAAAAAAAAGTAGTTCTTAAGATGTTCTTTTCATAACAAGTTTCCCTAATGTGGACCTCCAGTCTTGTCATGTCTTAAGATGTGGAATTTCTTCCACAAGCAATATAGGTCAAATGGAATTCACCATTATACAAAGGCACTTGAGAGAAGCATAGCTCTGCATAGAAATCTTAAAAACTTGCCTGTTTGCCGTTGCACTGCCTCCCTTTGGCTGACTGGAATCTTATAAATAGCACTTCAATACTTCAATGCCAGTGGTTGTACTCTAGGTTAATATGTCTCCCTCTGATATTTCCTTATTTTGTGGGGAGAGTGGGCAGTGTTTTTTTAATTTGGAAGTTATTATTTGAAGTGTAATATTTTTTCCTGAGGTATGATGAGGAACTTCTAACACAGGAGAGAGGTAAGACAAAGTAAAAGGAGAAGTGGGAAAAGTGAAAAATGTGCAAATAAATATATGAGGAATACATCCTGTAACATATCTCCAAGATATGATTGAGTTTCTTGGGATGTATTTTGCTGAGGTGCATGATAGCAAGTATTTCCATCTTAGGTAGCTGAAATGGAAGAAAGAAACCTTTCCAGTGGTGAACTCCTTACATGTTCCAGCAACTTTCTGTCCCTAGCTTAAACATGTGGGCCATGTTGATCCTTGGTTTAGCTCTCCTGGATGATTAAATTAATTGATGATAGTAATGCTATAGGTTGATGCCTTGCTTTTTCGTTTATTTGTCTTTTTCAGAAATAATGAGGAAGGATATTATTGAAGTTAAGAGATGGGAAACAAAGAGATTTACAGTTGCCTGTTGCTTCTGACTCAGGCTTCCTATGTGGCCCAAGGCAAGCTATTTATTTCTGAGCTGCCCATTAATTGCCTTTGTCCTATTTCTTTAGACTACACTTAGGAAATATAAATGAGCTTGTTATGTGTAGCACAATAAGGACTGAGCTTGCTAGGGTCTTCACATGTGATTATAGAAAAGATAAAATCAAGAACAGTGTTTCAACTCCTATGTTGCCATGAAGTATGATCCTCTATGTAAATTAACTTATTCATGAAGTTAAATGAGCAGTATGCTCCATAGCACATAGGAAAAAGAAAAGGCGAAATACTGTCACTTATAACTTCTAACTGATCTTGATCAGATATATCATGTTAGCTGTTGCACCAATTCTTTGGCAGTGTTTATGAAATGATGTTATTAATTGATGGGAATATTTAATATACTGTGGCTGGGCCATGTGAAAATTGCTAACGAGTCAGCCCAACAGCATCTATGTGTGATCTGTGTGTGTTTTTTACAAAGTAATTCATAGACACTCTTGGATACCATTTTAATCATCCTGCAAAAAGTTGTGAGGGCCAACATCCCATGGTGTTGGCCTGCGGAAAAATAAATGACAGTTTTTTGCAGCTTGTTACCATTTCAAGGCAAGTTTAAAAATCAGCTGAGGCTACTGCCTTGCTGAGCTGCCACACATAGGGCACAGAGATAAGAAGATCTTGCTAGTTCTTTTCCACAAAATGCAGATGTGCCCTGGCTTCATGGTGGTTCTGTTATCATTTCTCTCCGCTGTGGTAGAGAGGCAGGAGGGGGTTGGCTTCATGTTTGGCTGTGCATGAATATGCGAGTGTCACTTCTGGCTATTGCCTCCCTTCCTGCTGTCTCTGCCAGAGCAGCAGCCACTCTGAGTAATCCTTTTCTATTTAGAATTGTTATTGTTGTTGTTGTTAGATGTAGCTTTTTGTCAGAATCCTGATCATGGACATACCCTCATGCTCTGGGGTTTGTCATCCAAACAAGGTGTTTGGCTCCAGCTTGACATTTCCATGTTAATGGTGCCCTGCCTGATGATGAAAAGACAGGATTATGAGCAGCTGTGTTACCTTGCTGAAGGGAGGGGAGTAAAGAGTATGATTGTGAAAGCTGTGTGGGCATCAAGTATCTGTTCTATTCTAAGCAATTTAAAGTAAAAATGATATTTAGATTAAGGAATGACTTCAAGGAATATGGAATATTTTTTGCATGAACCTCAGAAAGAAAAAAAGTAGACTTTGTGCTGTTTACATGGGTAGCAAGACATGTTTTTTGATGTGGTAAGTACTACTTATGGTTTTCTTGTAGCTGTGGAGTGTATACTTGGCAGCTTAAGGACTGAAGGAATTAGTCTCTTCAGTTTATATTCATGAAGTACCTAGTGGCCTCAGTCAGAGATCAGGGCTACAAAGTTTTCACATTTCTAAAAGAATTGAGAAAGGCCTTTTAACTCAGTATTCAGTTTATCAGTTTCCTAGAGCTTAGAAAACAGTCTGCTTTTCGGAGCATATGCTCCTTGAAAGTTTAAATCAAATGTGAGTATTATACAAGAATATCAAATGAAAATCTAGTTTGATGTCAGCAATAATCTAGTTTGATGTCAGCAATTTTGACTAATGTAGCATCATTTGACTTTTGTAATAAAAGCAGCGACTGGCTTAGAAGTCTAGTGGTTGCTTAGAGAAAAAGAACATATTTCAATAAAGGTTGAGAGGAGAGCTTTGTATGCAAGTATTTTATCATTCACCAAGCAAGCTATTTAAGAAATAGAGCAAGAGGAACGTATAGAATCTTCCAAAACTTTAACATATGTCTGCCTAATCTACAGTAAGAGTAATGATAAAATAAGTATTGGTAGGATAACAAACCAGTTCTTTCATTGTAGATGAAACAACTAATTATACACGAGAGGAGAATACACCTTTCTCCTCCTGCCTTTTTTTTTCTCCAGCTATGTAGTGATTTTATTGAATATGTTTTTCAGTTTTGTCCATATTTACCTTTTTTTAAGGAGAATAATATGTTGCTGTGTGAGGCTACCATGCTTTAATCCAACTCCTATGTGGGCAAGGAGCAGAATGGAGGGCAGCCTCAAGTTCTTAGGGAACTTTGGTCTACTATACAGGAAGACTCAGGCCTCTCATTCCCTATAAGAATATCACCTGCAGCACTGAGGTTGTGTTGTGTTTTTTTGTTTTTGTTAATACAAAAGAATCATGCAAGAATTTATACAGCAAACGTTTTCGGTGATCTGGTAAGTGTTTTCCAGCCTGCTATTCAGGCAGTAATTGAAGGTGAAACTGGCAAATGTATCTATCAAGCCATTTCACAAAGCAATCATTTATGAACATAGCTCTATTAATTTCTTTAGTCAGATGCCGAGAAGTAATAAAAGTGATTGACTAAAAACAATTAAAAACAGTAAAAGTAAATTGTTTGTGTGCATTAAACCTGCTGAGCCTGTCAAATGAAAATTAGAGGCTTAAATGTGAAAATTAAAGCTATTGATTTTAGCCAGTATGTGTGTGACTATCAAATTCCTAATTTGCTGTAGCTTTCTTAGCTAAAAGTCCCTGAGATCAGAAAAAAAAGATAATCCTAAAACTCATTCCTGGGTGTAATTCTTCAGAAAGGCATATATGATGAATATTTGTGTTGTCTGAGGGAGATGGGAATGTTTTTTGGAGACTTATATTAACTGTCAGTGTGTTGACATTGCAGAACTGAATATAAATATTTACCAATAATGGTAATTTATTGCACATCAAAGCAGATGAAGAATGAGGCATTGACATGAAAGAAAATATGACATTGATACAGACTAGATTACAGGGCTTTTTTCTCTTAATTTATGTGTAAGACTTTATTGTCATTTCATTTTTATGTGTTACAGTAAATCTTGCATGCAGTGAACTATTTTTTTAGTATTCAATTAAAATGATAGCACAAAAAGAGTGCTCTATCTGGACAGGTATTAAAGGATAGCAGTGGAGAATGCAGCTTCAGTTCATACATGAACAGCTGCTTTGTAAGGGCTACTGTCATGAATTGAATGAACCAAGGCTTTAAAAGTATTGTGTGTGGTGACTTACCAGTGTTAAACTGCTGATAACTGTATTATTTCCTTTTATATTTTCTGTAGGTCTCTAATAAATAACACTTTTAGGTTTTGAAAGTTAGTATTTGATAGCTAACTATTTGGTCAATTTTAAATACTGCTTTGTGTAGTCTAAATCACAGCCCTCAAAAGCCCATGTTGTGTTGTTTTGGAAGCAGACTTGAAGAGTTAAAAGTTCTGTGACTTACAAAGTCTGTGTAAGTCAGGATTTTAAAACCTGAAAGTACAGGAGATTGGAATAGCAGTGAGGAGAAAGGAGAGGAAAGGTTTTTATGGTGGTAACCTTTTATGTAGAAGTAGGAGTGGGGAGAGAGAGAAAGAAAAATAAAGGGTTTCCATTTGTTCTAGGTGTTGTGTCTGAGAAGGAAGGATGCTTATGGTGCTTCTTTGATGTCAGGCTGCTGCTAGGGTTCTCATGGGCCTGTTCTTAAGCTCCTTGGCTTTAGCTTAAGCTTAACCAAAAATGTCTCCTACATTTTCCTGTAGATTGCTGAGCAGAAAGCCTCTAAGAGGAGTGTGGCAGAGACACTCTCCTACCCTGCTGCATGCAGGCCTTAGTTTTCACACTGGGATATGTAGATAATGCAAATAAGACATTCTCTTCAGGAAAGGTAGACTAAGCGATTTATTGAAGAAATCTGCTGCAGTCTAATTGCTTGCTTGATAGACTTCTCCTCATTACAGCAAGCCTTTGCTTCCTGACATTGTAGGTAAATGTCGCACCAAACTGTTGCTCTTAGTGGAAATAACCTGTTGGCCAATGTCTTCATTCTGGAGTAATGGCTACCAGGTAGTATGTTGTTAAGATAAACATGAACTTTTGAGATTTTTGTAAGAGGGAATATTTATGCTGAGTAATATGAGCACATAGACATGCAGCTGATTTTCTCTAAATGATTTGCTGAAGGGTACAAAAGATGTTCCCTGTAGTAACATACTGGTTGTGGAGGCACTGTGCTGACCCTTCTCGATATGAACCTCTGGCTGCTCTCTGGGAAACATGCAGCAATTAGAATGAAGTACTCAGTTTGTACTGCATATGTCTTAAGATTTTTGAAAGTGCATTGATTCAGAGGTATTCAGTTTAGTGTGGTAAGCTGTTCACCTGAAGAGACAGTGAGCTTTGAGGGACCAAACATGATTTTTAATTAACTGCTCCAGAAATTCCTGTCTGGAATTGTAGCCTCTTTTAGTATTGAAGTAGTGAGATACAGGAAATGGTGCTTTTGGTCCTACTTTCTGAACAGTCACCATTCCGTAAAGTGGTTTAGCTCCTAGTATGCACTGCACAAGTTTTGCCCTTAAACTGTAGTAAGAGGAGCACAGGTTAGCATGTTATGGATGCTGATTGTGCTGCAATGCTATGCTGTGTGCTTGGCTCTTGTGCACGTTCTTTTGGCCAGGACTAAAGGGATTGTGTGAGTGTTAAGTACATTGCTCTGTGTCAAATTCGTTGATTTTGGTAGCTTGTGTAAGAAAAATAGTTATAACTTGTCTGTGTGTGGTGGCGAATGCCGTGTGTGTTGCTGGTGCTGTGCTCTTTTGGGCTTCATTTCAAGCAAACTATAAATCAGGCCAAATCTTTTTGAACTAAAGCCCAAGTCTGTCTGGAAGATTTGCAAACCTCAAAGCACTTAGTCCAAGTTTTACATATTATACTGAAATCTAAACTTGCTAGGGTATGGGCTTCTTTACAAAAACTTTGTACAGCTCCAGTGAGACACCTCTTTTAAACATTTCATTTAAACTTTATGCTATGAGAAGATTTGTCTTCCTTTTTCCTCTAGCTCTGCAGGAAAAACATCACCATGACCATTGTGGCGTTTGGAGTTGTATGTGTGTCTACAGCAGGGATGTGCAGAGGAACACAGCTTGTTTTACCTTGCGGCTGGAGAGAGAAAACATTAGCCAAGTATTTTGGTTCTAGTTTCTCATGTGTTGGGGTGGGTGTATACAGCACTTCTAAGAGAGAAAATAGCATAGGATGTGAGAGTATTTCAAGAAATGAAGAACTGTGATTCTTTTGGAGGAATTCCTGAGGTTTTGGGGTTCTTCCATGAAAGCAAGGTTTACAATAAGGTAGTCCAATTAGATGTTTTTTTTTTTTTTTTTTTTTTTGCATAATGTTCTGTGGTTTTGTGGTGCTCCTACAGAGAGAATAACAAAAGCGTAGACAGGAAATCCTACTTTAATGCAGGTGTTCTCATGGACCTCACTGGCCTTGTGACTTCCAACACCTATAACTGAAGATCCTGCAATGGCAATAGGTTTAAATCTAGTTACAGTCCTCTGACATACTGGGAGACATGTTGTGAAAGAAGCAGGTGGCCTGCTAGTGAGGATTTAAGGTCATGACTTAATAGCTAACTTAGTCACATCTACACTGGTTTTCACCTGCACTAGCTGGTTTCAGGGTCATTAGTTACATCTGTGTATTGCCTTGATTCTGAGTGCCTGCCTGACTCCCTGTTTTTGTGCCTCAATCTGATATGTTGCTTAACCCTGTAATTAGGGGGAATAACAATGGAGGCTCCAATGATGTAGACTGAGTTGATAAGAAATTTCATCTGCCAGGTTCCTAGAGCATCATGTTCCCAAATAAAAGCAAGCACAGTATTGTATAAGTACAGCAAAATCCTTGAAGACTCTAGGAGTAGTTCTGTTGTTTTTTGGGAATCAAGAGATAACAAGCTTAGTAATGAAACTGGGGTGCCATGTATTTCATAGGGATTTTTTGGCTTAGAATGTTCCATCACATTGCTGAATTTTATAACAAATTGCTTGACTCATTCAGTTTCTAACCCAGTGGAATAGAGTTATTGTTCAGTAAGTCTTGAGTAAAAGCTGTGGCATTGGATGCAGCTCCTAGTCTGATAATGTATTTAATCCATCAGAAACAAATATTGCAATCTCTGGCAAAGAGTAAGGAAGACTTCTTTTTTTTTTTTAATTCTCTCTCTCTTTTTTTTTTAGCTGTACAACATGGCTTTTCCTTTTAAAACAAAAATTAAAAAAAGTTTGCTTGACCATTTTGCACACAAAGACTCAAACAAAAGAGACATATTTTCAAACATTATCACTGATATTTTCAGCTGGTTAATTATTTCCTTTATTTTGTAGTTAATGCTGGGCAAAATAGCTTAAAGACTTGTTGCATTTTCTTCCAATTCTCAGAAAGCTTCGGGTTTCCTAATACTAGTTTGTTCTTCAAGATACTTTTGTGCTGCACATTATAATTCAACTTTTACTTTTAAATATTTTGCAATTGTAAGTGTGAAAAAACATTTACTTGTTTAATGAATTTGGGTTTATGGTGCCATATAACATTCGTGCCTTAATTACTACAAATGGATAATAAACCCTTCCTCATATTGGAAAGGGAGACACAAAGTGACTGTCATTAGGAACAATTGGATTTTCACTTGGCAAGTTGGTAAAAAATGTAGATACTGCAGATAACTACCTCAGGGCATGGTAGATGATTACAACAACAATAAAAAAAAATGATTTTTGCAGAAATTATGTCCTTGGTCTATTGGAAGTGAATACAAAAGAAACCAAAAACACATTCCTATGTAAATTGCAACAATTTCTTTGTTTTTTATGAATGTTTCGGGTTTAGGTTTCTAGTATTTAATTTTCTTGTGTTGCTGGAAAGACATAGGATAGGTTAGATTACATTTCTTTCTTTTTTTTTCTTTTTTGCTTTTCTTTTTTTTTTCTCCCAATAAGATACATTTTCTTGCCTTCAAGCAGTTGAACCAATCCCTTATTCCATGCAGTACAAACCAGACTTCTTGTTTTAAGTAGGCTAATCTCTTGTGGTTACCTTTGTATTTGAGCAGCTTCGTAAGAAGAAAATAACTTTGCTCTTTGCTGGCTGTTTATGTTAGGATATCCCAAGTCTGCCAATGAATTGTCACAAGCAGAGCATCATTCCGCTGTTTATTTCAAGGATGGGGCTCAGACTACTCTTTTTTGGGGAACACTGAGAAGTAGTCACAAGACAAGTAGTTTCATTTAGTAAACATGACTTTTGGTTTGGGATTTAAGTTTTTCGTGTATCAAGATTTAGATTTTTGCCCAGTTGATGGACTGTATGTTAACCCCAGGTTCTGTTTTTACCTCAAGCACCCTTCAGTGTTGATGCAAGGATTTAATTGAAGTTTATGGACCACAAGCTCTCTGAAGCTCAACCCTAGAAAAACAAATTATGGATTGTCAGAGGACTCAAAGTAGTCCAACTCTTCCACCTCTCTGAAAGATGACACTATGTCTTTTTTCTCTATGCACCCCAGGACCATTGGTTGCTTTTAGACGTTTGTGTGCAGTTCATGAATGGTTCTCTGTAACTCTCTCCTGCAGTTGTTTCCTTGCTTTGCCCTTTCAGGATGCATTTACATCATGATATTGCTTTCCTCAGCTGCTGCTTGCATTTTTCCCCAACATAGTATCTTACTATAGGCCCTTGGGTCCTTTTTGAGACCTTCATGGCCATTTAAGCAATAGGATATATGAGATCCAAGGACTTAAGTGAAATTTAGTTTGTGTGAAGCTGGCTCTTCATGTTGAGCCTCCCTTAGTGAGTTGATACCTGTCCATTACAAAGTGCAAACAGCTCCCCAAGGGTTTGGTGAATCTACTATAGAAAAGATTAATTACTGAAGTGGATTTTCTTGTGCTTGTCCACAATGAGTGCTTGGGAAGAATGGTGCTTCATGAGGACTTTCTTTTGACCCCTATTTATCAACTGTTTTTGTGGTCAATCTTAGTTTATCCCTTCTTTTCTGGATACTGCTTTGATTACCAATTGCAAACCATTTTATTAATGAGCTTTCTGTAGTATCAGTGGTAATCTTGCTTTAGAATAAAAGCAATATCCTTGCAGGCGGATTTTATGGGAGGGAGAGGGAAAGGAGAGAACAATTACAACTGGATATGTTTCCCTAGTAGGACACTGTGGAGCAATGGAGAGAGTTGAAATATATTTGCTTCCTAAGTAGGATGCAGTGGAGCTATGAATTTAATTCCTATTCATGTCATTAGCTTTGTTGTATGGCTTATTGATAGGTGGGGCTGGCCAATTTCTGTTTAGAGCATTACAAGCCAGTAAAATTTTGCTCAGAAGATGCACAAAAGGCTTGTGCTTTGTTATCTTGTCACATCTTTCAAGAGGACTATGACAGCTGGACCCTGAGGCTACTCTTTAGGACTGTGTTGGTTGTAATAAAGTTCCTGTCATTCTGAATCTATATAGCTGCTGCTAAGATCTGCTTTTTTTTTTTTTTTAATGTCTGCTAAAGGCGAAATCTCCATAGGGTCAGCACAGAACTTTGAAAACTTAGGAGCTATCAAACAAATGGCGAAAACCAGTGCAGCCCATTTCAAATCACTCGTGGATTGTGTAGCGATTTAGGGGAAGCTCCAGCCTTCTGGACTCCTTATTCACTGAAGGTAGAAGTTCTTTGCTGCTAGTGGCTGTTGGTTGCTTACCTGAACCTGTAGTTTTCTTCTGTCATCATTTTGTTTGTTCTGTGAACAGAAGCACATCAGACAGCTTCACATGGACCCATCAAACAGGCAGCCAACTTTCCCGGAGATTTCAGCCCTGTAAAACCTCTTAAGTGATGCTGTGACTCCACTAGAAAAGGTTAGGGAAGAGGGAGCAAGACAGTGGAGAGTGAGTGTAACTGAGAGCTTGTCTGTGATTTGGGTTGTCATCTGACACATCAGCAGTTGCTGCAGGGGGAGCTGGTTCCATATGTCCAGAGAGGCAAATTAGTTGCTTCAATCTTGTGTTTATTCTAGATGTGTCACAGAGTATGGTTGTACTGAGACTGGAACAGGTTTATGCTTTGCTTATGTCTCTGCTGTTGTCCCAAGAGGTAGGCTCCCTTTTTTGTGTCTGCGCCATGAGTAGATCTTTTGAGGATTGTGGAGTATGTGGATTGTGTATCTTCATTTTGTAGAAAGCTGCCAGGCCATAAATTGAGAAGAAGGCAAAACAAGATAAATTAGCTGTACCATCTCATATATGGAAGAATTCATGATATATTTTTCCTCATACAAGATGCCCATCATACCTATCTCTTAAAATGAAGACTGGTGAATAATGGCTTAGCCAAGCAATAAATACATAATGCAATGCCACCTTTGAACCTTGTAGCTTGTGTGTAGGTCAAAGATTATATGGGTTGTAATCGTGATTTATGCTTTTAGTCTCCTGATATTTTTTAGACCATTTTTGCTTGTCTGTGGGTATGACTTTAATTATTTAATTATTCAATCTATTCTTAGGGGCCAACATGATCCTTCTGATAGTAGTGCAAAGTCCACTTTTAATGCATATAAAATAATTTAAACTTTGTGTATAAGACTCATTGTTTTCCATCAGACTAAATACATGTCTGTGGATGTTTCTATGTTAACAATTATATATTTAAATAAAAAAGTTTGTTTTTCTAGTGGTAACAAGCTTAGCAGTTGTTTATCTCTTTTTGTTACCAATAATGTAAACATATTTCTTCATTGCTGCAGAACAAAAATTATACAAAGAAAGCTTGACAGTTTCTGAATTCATTTATCTAGTACTAGTTTGCTCTGAAAACTTAAGCTTAACTGATGAATGATCACTGTGTATCTCAGTGAGCTTCCATACTTAATATTATTTGATTGTCAAAGTGCATCAAACAAGCCTTTAGCATAATCTGAGAAAATAAATTGATAGTGGCTTATTTTTTCATATATTTCTGGTTTCTGTTTATTCTTTGAGGTACAAACATACGTAGCTTACTCTTACCTTTTTAAGCTGAGCAGCTAGATTTACTGAAGAGAGAGAGAATCTTCTTTTCTGCTACTAACCGGCTCTGCAACCTCTATTCAGACACTGCAAAGTGAATCCTTTTTTTTTTTTTCTTTTTTTCTGCCTTCTTTGAAATTTGGAGCTAAAAGTTCTGTGTAACAGTAGGGTGCTTTTGCCCTCCCTGGTTCCTTGAAGGACCCTTCAGTGTGTGATTTTCACATTGTGCCCTGTGCTTTTGTTTGGCAGATGCCAAATTTATTTGCTCTTTATTGAGTCTCTAGTAACACCTCAGGGAAGCCTTCCTTCTCTTCCTGTCTGCCTCAGAAGTTGGCTGGATGGTAAAAATAAACAGTGATGCAGCGACCAAGAGGGTCAGTGTATACTTTCTTTACCAGCATGCTCATGTAGATGCATCACTTCAGAGATGGATGACAGATGTGTTCTTTCTTCCCCCTTCAATTTGTACTTGGCAATAGGTGTTTCCACACGTATGCTTTCATCTTGAGCGATTGTGGTAGGTTACTATAAATGTCAAGCTTCATTTCTTTAGACTTTTGTACCTAAATTCCTAGGGAGAAAGTAGCTACTGCTGTCCAAGAAGGATGATGTAGTGTGTGCAGCTTTCTTCTGAATGGGCCAAGAGGCTCAAGGGCAGATAGGAAGGCTGGACTCCTTACCCTGCCATACTGTATTTGTATTGACACATAGTAACTGGAATACTGGGTTAAGTTTCTAACCTGCTACCTTTAAAATGCATGAAAAAAGCTTCTAAAGTCATGCTGTTGTCTTTTACTGTTGATATTTCAATCCAGCAGGAGCTATATTAATTAATTTTTACTTTTTGTTTCAGGTTTAATTGTTTGTGTAATCCCATTAACTCCCTGGGAGCTAAAGTGTGACCCATCTGAAGGAAAACCTCAGAGCAACAATGATCAAATGTAAGTAGTGCTGAACATTCACAGTTAACAATCAAGTGTAATTGCAGAGAAGTAGTAGGATTAGATGACTATACTCCAGCCCCAGGGCATTGTGGCAGATGTAACATAAGGTCTAATAAACTATAAGTCCCTGCTGACAGTATTACTATATAAAAGTAATAATAACACTGTGAGAGTGAAAACATCCATCAAAAGCTGACAAATTCAACACAGATTATACATACGCACGGGCATATACTAAGGATGCTAGTTAAACCTGATGGAACTGCTAATAAAAATTATTTGGTGGTCTTAATGGAACAACAATTTGTGCTTATTACTCCTTTCATTTGAGGTTATTTGTAAGAAAATCATTTGAGCATTGCTGGAAAAGATGCTTGTAATTGCAGAAGTAAATAGCAATGTGTTGCCTGATAAGTCAGAGGTTCAGTAGCTATGTTAGAGAGGAACTTGCATGCTGAAATTTTAAAACACAATGAATATACATGCTTATTTTTAGCACAGAGGGCTAAAAATAAGGGCTCCTTTTCTTATTGTATATTGCATGAAGAAACCCTGATAGACAAATGACTCATTTCAGTTTGTAGGTGGCCTACTTGCAGTTGTGTGCTGTTTTTTTTTTTCTTTTTGAACACCATAAAAAGAATATATGTGTGGATTATAAAGAGTTGTATGTGCTTTTTTTAAGCTCCAAACAAAAACCAAGAGTATATTTATTTGAGCTGACCTGGCTATCACTGCTGTTACAGTCCAATGAGTGCCCCATTCATGGGGCTGACTTCTTTGCAAGATAAAGCACTGCCTTATGATTTTGGAAAACGTGGCAGCTTTGGCTTTCTCCTTTCTGTAAAATACCTATTGAAGTTAAATGTTCTAAGTTCTCTTGGTGACACACGTATTTGAGTAAGAAGAAGCTGTATACATAATTCACTCCAGCAAGACTCAGCAAATGCTAGATGTTCTACTTAAGTAACAAAAGCAGTGATGTCAGCAAGTTGCAAGTTACATGTGAATTTAAAATGTTAATGTGAATTCCAGCACAACGCGACTGTGTTTGTTCATCAGCTGTGTGTATCCTGCACTTACACTGACCTCAGGACTTAGGCCTTCAGCTTCCAGATCAGTGTCTAATGCCACATATATATTTCTGTCTTGAATTTTGAAACTGTGGAATGTAAATGCAATGAAAGCTGAAAGATTCAGACTAGCTCAGTTGGACTTTTATTAGGGCCTACTGCATAAAAAGAATAGTAGGAACTACTATCCTTTTCTATAGTTCCTACTACACAGTAGGAACTATGTAGAAGCTCATTAATTGTTATTACTTAAATGTCTTGACAGTGCCTGACATATACAGAGGTGCTTCCCAGCTCTAGAAGGTGATAAATAGCACAAAGCAAATATTGTAGCTGTTAAGATTCTTTCTTGAATGCCTCCTGTTTATCTTACTAGACTATATTTATAGCCAAATTACCAATAAAAACAGAAATAGGAAGTTCTTTTTTTTTCCCCAAAATATGTGATATATTCACATTTTCCAAAGAGAGGAGAATGTTGTTTATGTTGCACTCTTAAGCTGCAAGAGCTAATATATTAAACATTTTCCCAAGGGATAGCTGTGGTCTTTAATTAACTTTTGTCCCATAGGCCTATAATACAGTATTATACAATATTTGGTCAGTACCCTGCTCTCCTACCCCTATATAGGACTTATTGGTTCTCATGTCCTGGGGGAGCATTATGAGCGCAGACAGGAAGAATATATCAAACGAAAAGTTAATTGTGTTTAAGCTGGGGATGGGAGAGAAATAGGAATGAGACTTCCATTGTATTGTTCCTCTGTAGTAAGGTAAATACACAGTTTCCTAAGCCGTCAACTCAGAAAAACTTGGAAAAAAATACCACAGTGAGAGGAAAGGCATACCATTATGACAATATGCCAGTACTCACAGAAAAATTCATGATAATTCAGGTTGAAAGCTGTTTGCAGTCTTTTGGAGATAAGAATATACTAGTGATTCCTTCCTTAGGAAGATGTCTGTAGTTTGTCCTGTGTTATTCAAATTCCGCTGTACACAAAAGCAGAGATAATAAATGGTGTAGAGGAACTTAACACCTTATGGATTTATCTTACATTACGACAATGTTTTTGTTGGTTGTGCTGTGGGCAGCTTCATGACAAACCCTTGGCTGGCATGAATTCTTTTGAGAGAAACCAAATGGGGCGCATTTGAGACAAGATGGCAAGCTGCTTTCAACTGTTCTGAATGCCCCAAGCCCAGCTACATGGCTCACTTGTGTGAAATCTGCTTTGTGCAAGGACATGGATTCCCAAGTGGGTGATAACATGAGAAATAGCAGCTGTCTGAGAGCAGAATTTCCAATATCCTCATTTGAGATGTCCTCACTGCATATAAGATATTTTTGTTGGAAAAGCTCCAACTGTCAACAGCAATTTACCCAGCAAGGCTCTGTCATTTTCTTCTCTAATATGGTTAATGGGTCTTTGTGAAACCTGGTCTTCAGATGTCTACTTGACTTGCGGAAGGTTATTATCCCATGATTTCAGGGAAATAGTTCTAGACTTTCCTTTAGCTTTAAGGATTTATAGTATCCAAAATACTCTGAAACTTACTGGTACATGGCTCCTGCTTAGCTCTCTCATTCCACCCAGAGCATTTTAAGTCTTTCCTGGCACTGGAATTTTGGGACAGCCATAGTCTAGGCTTATCTGAAACATCGCATCCTCAAAGATTCATAAACCAGAATGAAGTGACTTGAGTGTCAAGTTTGTCTGGAACTTACCACAGACATTTTAACTGTGTTTTAAGGTTTAAGGAAAGAGGCTAGTTCTGAACAGGCAGAGCTTCATTGTCTGAGAGAAACAAAATGCTACTGCATGATAATTCACTTGAAATTTTGATTTGAATGTGCTTCTGCAGTCTGTAAATGCCCAGAGTACTATTTATTGAATAGGAGCTGCTCAAGACCCTTTTCAGTAGTGAGCATATGTGTTCTTGTAAATCAAAATAATTAACTGGTGTGCTGGGATCTAATGTGCCAACTGCACATGGCAAACTACATCACTGTTGTGGCTTTATTATTATTTGGATGGATGTAGTCTCTAGAGATCCTAATTGATGTTTCATTGTACTGTTCACACTTAATTTAAAAAATCAACCTCTATCTCGTGATTTTATAGTCTACTGTCCGGATTTTGCAAATAACCTGTGTGTGCTTACTGAGAATAACCTTGCTGGAAAATTAGTGAGATAAGTTGTACAGTAAAATTTCAGCCTATCATAAACTCAATAGACTGGGCAATACCTCTGTGCACTGCCTTGTCATTGCTGTAATGCTGGTAGTGCTACAGTTTGACCAACACAGGCTAGTAGTAAATGTGTGTTAGCTTTGCTAGTATATGACATTCCCTGTCATAGAATATCTGAGAAATTATGTCCTGTGTTCCCTTCGTACCTGGGCAGCTATTCACAGGGCTTTCTGTTAACAGTGTAAAATGTCAGGATGGGGCTGATACTTTGAATGTGATCCTTGCCCAGGAATCTTAATTTATATTCCAGATAAATGAGAACAATTTTCTTAAAATGGCCTGGTATTGATCTTTAAAGAAGTATATAAATACTGCTCCTTTTTTTTTAATGTAAAGAAATTTGCATATGTATTAGTAGCTTTTATTTTGTTTTTAGCATGAAGTACTAAAATCCATTGAAGTTTCCCTCCAAGACAATGGAATTATTGAGATTCAGGTACACAGATACTGCTGTGTCCGTAATACCAAGGTGAGATTTCTTAACTGAGACACCCAGACTCCTTTTACAGGACACATTTAAGTTCATATAAAAATCTTATTTTGAATTGAAATGAATAAAGTTAGAAGTTTTCTTGGATATTTATTATATGATAGGGCTTTTCTCTGAAGTCAGGAAGTGCCATTTTATACTTTTATATGCAAATTGTTTTTTCAAAAGCCTATATTAAGAATATAAAATTGCTGTTACATTTCTAATCTCTCTAACAGTGCATTATAGCAGTCTCCCTTGATAGCAGATCATTAACCATGATTAAAATAACTGGCAGTGGTTTGATGAAGAGCCATTAAGGGGTGTCTGTAACTGCTTAGTCTTCTCAGCTATTAGTTTTTCTAACAGAGCACTGTTAGATTGTCAAATTCAAAAACAGTGTACCTAAAGCATACACTTCCAGGTAGAACAAAATAAAGATGATCGTAGCTGATGTCCTTGACAGTTATAGACATTTTGTTGATTTTTTTTTTGTTTTGTTTTTAATTTTTAAATATTTAAAAACTAAATTTATATTTAAGGTAAGTATAGATCTGTGTGGTGAGGAGAAAACCATCTTACATATTCTGTGATTCACGATGACCCATAACTCGCCATGCCAATGATTCCATGTTTGTAAATGTGCATTTTTTGCTTTCCTCGGGATGTTCATGTTTTTGTGATAATTCTTTTATTTTTTTCTTTAAGGTTGGTTGAAAAAGAGAATAAAATACAATATTCAGCACCACATTGACTGTTTGAATGTAGCTATGGACAAATCTTTAATGAACGAAGCAGCTGAAAAGGTTGAGTTTCATGTTAGAAATACAGTTCCTGGAAGCTGAGAGTTCAAGGATCTGTTAGACATGATAGGGAGGCATCAATACTAGTCATATATAGAAACAAAGAAAAAGGACGGAGGAAAAGAAAAAGGAGTTTAGAATGAGACTGGTAATTGCCGTATTTGGTAATTTTATCGAGACTGGTGATGTTTCCTCTCCGCTTTGTGTGGCACTCACAGGCTCCGGGAGTCTGTGTTCTGTTACCCACAGAGTGCTGATGAATGCGTAATTACAGTGAAGGGGGTTCCTCCTACAGGCATCTGAGATAACAGTTTTTGCTGCTGTTATTTAATGTTGTGAAGAGCTTTACTATCCAAGAGATTTCTTATTAGCACATTTTACTTAATTTGCTCTTTGTTGCCAATTTGCTTTTCTGCAATTACTCTGGCAAATTGTAGCTTGAATTTTGCTAAAAGCCTTTGCTCTCAGCATCTCTATACTGAGTGCTAGCACAATTAACACAGAAACAACAGAAAAACTGATGTGAACACAGGACAATTTTATTGCAAGGTAGTGTTTGCTGGATAACAAATTTTCTTTATTAATCATGTTATCTTAATTCATGTCTTTAATATATTTTAGCAAATTTCAGTAATGCCTTTAGTGAAAACTTATCAAACATCTTCAGTCTATGAGTATGAAATCAAAGTTCACTGAATTCAACATCCGATCTACGGATGAAAAAATCGGATCTTACTGAATTTTAGTTACATCTAGACTTTTAACTACGAAGTCACTTCTTGAAACAGTTTAAATTTCCAAGCCTCTGAAGTGATTTGGAAGATAATTTATATAATAGGTCATCTCAAAAATCCTTATCTAACTAGTGTAGAAAATTCTAAATCTGAACAGCACTGTCCATGAAGACATATTCCCCTTCCTGTGACTGTACTGAATTCAGGCGGAATGAAGACTGATATTCCCAAAAGTGTTTGAGATAATTGAGTCCCTCTGAAATTCAGTAGGAGTTGGGACTACTCAACTCTCAGGTATCTAGAAAAACATGATATATAAGTTACGGAGCTACACTTTGGAATTATTCATAGTTCAGTTGCTATTTGAACAAAATCAGCTGTTCTAGAAAGTACACTGATGTTGAGGAAGCTTTATTTCAGTGAAAAGATTATCACATTGTAGTTCTTTTTAGAAACATCACTGACAATCAAGTAAGAAAGAAGCGTAGCTGACATTGAGGGGTTAGTGTTTTCCTACCTTTCAGGTAATTTAGTTACTGTATGGCATAGAGATGTTTTCCTGAGAGGTGTCA
>JAUBOD010000623.1:3344981-3382586 GCA_032353885.1 Nothura maculosa | reverse complement strand
CGATTTTCTAGAATCAATAGCACAATATTAGGTTCCTTTCACGCCAGGTAAAGGCAAGGACATGCCCAGATCTCACTTGTGGCTGAAATCGAAGAAAAATCACTATTCCTCTACAGCATTTGGGGTGCCGACAATAATTTCAGGAAGCCTATCTATCAAAGCAAGAGCCCAGCTCAGGTGATGCTGAGGTTGTTGCTCAGAGTGGTACTGGTGTTCTTATAAAACCTGGTTACTAGAAACATTTCTCAAACACAAGTGGTAACTCTTAGGTTTCTCACTTAATTTCACTGGGTTTTGAGGAAAGAGGTTTACTTTGTAGTCTCAGATATATCTCTTACTGTTCATTTTTGGATATAAAATATTACATCAAAGTATTATAACTGTGTCATTCTTAAAAGGCATTCTCTTGAAGTATGTATGTGTGTATAAAAGTTGAAGCTGCAGATAGTATGTTTAGCCTTAATGTGATATATAACTCATTTTTAAGCTACATGTTTGTTCTTTATTTTCATCAAGTTTCTGTTAAACTTGCTTATAAATCGTGATTTTAATGGAAAGTTTCCAAGGCATATTTGAAGCATGATTAATAGAAGCTACTGCACACTAGACTGCCCTATTGCCCGTGTTCTAGCTTATTTTGATTAAATGTAGAGTCAAGATTTATCTTTAAAAAAAGCTCTGTCTTTTTGAATTACAACCCACTTAGCTGTTTTCTTTACCTCCTCATTTGCAGGAAGCTCAGATGTGGTTTAGTAAATAATGACAATATTATCTGTAATCAGACACCTGTCCATCCCATTACAACTGTCAGTTGTCACATTTTTCATCCCTTATGTGGACAGTGTTGGCACCACAAAGAAAGAAAATACAGAAGAGGAAGCCTTAATCCTTTTGTTAACCCTTTGGTGCAGGGTGTGCCAGCCAGCTGATCAAAACACTGCGCTTTGAAAATTCTCCTGAACAGGGGATCACAGCGTAGGATGCTGCAGTTATGCATGGAGCTACTTTCCAATTTTATTTCACATGCTTTTACAGAATTAAATTTTGGGCTGCCCTGGACCCCTCTGTGAAGTGCAGCACAGCGGCTGCAGCTCTACCCACGGGCGAGTGAATGTCCTTGCATCTGGCTGGGCTGGCTATGGGGCTGACTGGGGTGAGCAGGGAGGGGAGAAGGCAACAAGTGATGAGCAAGGCTGAGCTCCTTCCCACTGCCAGGATATTGCTCTGCCTCTTATAAAAGTCCAAAAAAAAACCTGAAGAGCAAGCTCCCACAAAATAATAATAAAACAAGCTCTAATTGTACTTCCTTATTTAAAAGAAAAAAGGAGATGGATAGAGATGCAGTCTCAGAACAGATGTGTTCATCAATATGAAATTTATGCCAGACTTTATTAAAAACACTACAGCTTGGGTGGAAATGAAGGTTAATATGGCTTTGTGCTGGATCGTCTGTAGTAGCCTGTATTCCCTTCCTCCACTCTCCCTTTTTTTATCTGCTTAGGGAGACAGAGTATGTGATTTTTTTTTCAACTTAACCATTTTTATTGTATCTATTAGAAATAGGATTTTAATATACAAATCTGAGGTTGATGTTCTTTCTGATAAAGAATGTTTCTGCAACACTTTATTTCCAGTATTTTTGGAGACTATAACATACAAGGTACTCAGTGATTACTGCTCCTCTTTGAGTGGAAGGGCTGAGTACCATATGGTGGTTTTTATTAAAATGATATTTAAACTGAAAAATGTTTATTTTTTAATACTAGAAGGTGCTTGTTTCAAACCATGCCAACCTGAAATAAAAAACAGACAGATTTTGTAAGGTTGTTGGTCCTGAGCAATAATCATTACTAAAGTTAATACACTGCAATTTCCTTGGACAAAAACAAATAATAATAAAAGACACTTAGCAACCTTTCCCCCAGCTTCATTTGCATCCGAGCTGCAGAAACTGTCCCATGGCAAGGAAAAACTTCCTTTGTAGTTCTAGACGATCCTACATTGTGGTTCCATATCTCAGCCCCCATCTGTGTTTGTGCTATTGCTCAGATATAAATTGTAAGCTGTTGAGGAGCAGGCATTCCTTTATTGTCTGCTTGTGCAGCATGCCCTCCAATGGAAATTGGAATTTCGTTGGAATATTCGTGACCAGCTTTTCTCAGGGTAGCAGTAGGTGCATTTCAGCCTTACTGTTGTATAAGGTGCCTCTTTCTTGTCTTTGGAGTATCTGTAAGCCTGAGCAGAGTTCTGCCCGATAGATCCTTGTGTGCTGTGTTGTTTTCAGGGGCAGTGCTCTGCGGTTGCATTGTAAGATGACAACTATTGGCTTTGTCTCATTGAATGCAGTAAGTGCAACTAGAGTGCTAAATCTCATAGATGATAAAACATAAAATTTACGTGGAAGATCTAATCTATCCTGCTCTAACTGATAAAAAAAAGAAGGGCCACTAGTGGATAGTAAATTAAAATGCAGCATGAAAGTTTTACCTCGAGGTGCTAAATCATCTGACCATATGAAGCTCATAGTCCTATCTTTCTTAGTAATTACTGTGCTGGGTTATCTGCCATTGTGTTAGTAGAGAACATAAGGGAAGATCAGTGTTTGCAGAGCTTTTACTATAAAGTAATGGCTTTTGCATGTCCCTGTGGATTACCTGTGCCATTTCAATGGTTATTGTGTTTCATTGGGATGTTATCAAAGTGTTGGGTAGTAAGACAGTGCCCTTAGTAGCAACCAGTACAGAAATGAGTAGGCGAAGAAGAGCTTTTTTCATTTTGGAGAGAAGTGGGCTGCTTTTTTATTAGATTTCCTAAATACATAAAGAAAATCACTGAAATGCTTAAATGGATAATTTACCTGGTATCTGAACCTTTATGATAAAGGTTATTCTGAACTGGGATTGTGGACTTGTGGATTTTTTTTTTCAGGTTCTCTGACTTTGCAGAGAGTGTCAGAGAGGAGCATTGGTGCTTAATAAGCTTGTTTCCTCCCAGTTAAATCTCAAGGCAAGTCCCTTATCTCTTGCTGTGTGTGCAGATG
Organism: Nothura maculosa; assembly: GCA_032353885.1. Lineage (NCBI taxonomy): Eukaryota > Metazoa > Chordata > Aves > Tinamiformes > Tinamidae > Nothura > Nothura maculosa. The sequence goes on along the minus strand of JAUBOD010000623.1, from coordinate 3,379,546 downwards.
CACAGGTGCATGTACATACAACACACTGTTAATGACTGCAAGTCTGGCTGTCAGTAATTAGTTTATGTTTATATCTCTTCATTTTAAAACTGAGTTGTAGCATTTCCCCATGTGGTTGTATTCAAATCTTTTCTGTTGAGCCCAGGCTGCATGTGTGACAGTGAAGCAGGTGGTGAGCATGCTGAGAACTAGAAGGTTTAGGTGAAGGACAGATTATATGTTTTTTGATATTTTAAGCTTTCTTCCTTTTTTTTTTTCTTTCAGTAGAAAATTAGATGAACCCTAAAAGTAAAATCTTAAAAGGTATGGCTGAAAATCTCTTTGTTTGTCAGCTCAGTTCACTGAGCACTGAGGTGCTTTTTGTCATAGTTTGCACAGGGCTTTTTGTTGAAACTGAAAGTTGAGGTTTGTTGGTGGGATATGATCCTTGGTGAAACAATACTGTCAATATGGAGGATTATATGACTGCCACATATAGAGACCAAATGCTTTGGGGTGCAGTTGGAATATAGAAAATGAAAATGATTAAATCAAGCATTTGTCAAAATCTAGAGCAGAATGATGCATGCAGAACAGAAGAGCCCTTCCGTTGTTACCTTGTGGCTAAAAAGCTGCACAAGAAGCTGCTGCAGTGGAGACTTCTACTGAATTCACTATTTGCTGAGCTACTTTAATTCTGATTATCAGAAGAGTCCACAGCGTTAAAATGAAAAATAGTTGGGATTAGACAAATCTTGAACTTCTTTCTCACTGCTGTACTCTCAGTACCTCCAGTGTGATAAGAAGTGTGCTGTGCTGTAGGACAGGTTGGTTTCTTTGAAATATATGTCTAGGGAGTGTGTTAAACAACAGTAACATGTTGTGTAGAGGTGAGATGACAGATTCATTCCAGGCATCGCAGTAGACAGATTGTTCCAGATTTGGTGCATTCAAGTCTCCTTGGTAGTCTGTGCGAGTTATTCTGTGTTATCGCCTCTCCTGGAATACAAAAGCAGTCACAGCGAGCGGCCCTGGCAGGCGGCTTCCTCTGGGGCGGGCAGTTGAATTCTGGCCTCTTGCTGACACCACCAGCAGACGGGTCAGTGTTTCGGAGCAGGCACAGACACAGCAGCAATGCCAAGGGGTGGCAGATATTTTTCAAACAGAGGCAGCTGGAGGGCTCTTTGCCCTCGTTTGGCAGCTGAGCTGGTCTCCCTAGAGGGTTTTGGAGAGCTGTAAAGGGGACAAGATCCTCTGCTGCTAGATGCCTGGTATTAACAGCCAGAGCTCCGTTTTGCTTTGCTTTCCTGTTTAAATAGACCAGCATTAGTGTTATAGCTGCAGTTTGTGCCTGCCAGCACAATTCCAATGGATGATCTGTCAGCATTTTTAGGAAAAGGTGTTAATTTCAGGCATTTACAACTCAGCAATAAAAATCTGCTTCAAGCAGGGATGTGAAATACTTGTGCTTAGTAGCAGTGTTAATATTTATGTATGGTCTTTCCTTACAATGGCTTAGCAATTTAAAAGCAATTTTGTGTTAACTCTCTCCTAACTGCGCTTTAGAAGGTTGCTTTTCTTACAGGCTATAGGTGTAATGGACATGTTTTAAAGATGATGATTTATGTACAAGGAACAGTCTCCTCTGAGTAATCCAAAATTATGAATACCAGCAGTCATAGGAATAACTAGCAATTGAGTGCTACAGCTTTTTACAGTTGTCATAACCACAGTGTTTCCCTGTTGTGGCTAAATGAGAATCCTTTGTGAGAAGCAATTAGAGACTTAGTGCATGGGCCAAGCTCCCTGCCATTCTCCTGTATTGCTGCAGGGAGGAATTTGGCTGAGGCTTCTGTGGCAGTTGCTTCCTCTGAGAGTTTGACAAAACATCTCTGTGCTTCAAGACTTTAGTTTGCATCAGGTTCTCCAAGGTGATGATGTTGACTGTGTGCCATGCTGAAACTGCAGTATTTTCCAGTATTTTAAGAGAGAATCTCTTTTTCTATGTCTTCTGTTTTGAAGGCAACTCGTAAGTTGTCTCACTGACCAATTGTGGTCAATGGGTATTCCAAGATTTTTGGACTGTGATGAGCCAGTCTATTTGCAATAACCCAGCATCAAGGATGCTTTGGAGAACCATGAAATTAGGCAGTGGTCTCCCTTGCTCTCCCTGGGCAGTAACACTAAATAACAACCCCCTGTTCATGACATACTTTACCTCGACCATCTAGTACTTCTGTCAGTGGGTTCTGGCAACACTGAGCAAATTTTTTGTTCATGTCTCAGAAATCTGCAATATAAGTGCAATTTCTTGAGAAAGGGATGTCTGTTAGCAAAAATTCCCATTGCAGCTTCTAGTTTGGCAGAGAACTTGTGGTTACAATTCTGAATAACCTCAGAACTGTAAAGAATCTGTTCCTGTGGTCATAGATTTTCTAGTAAGAGGAGTGGTTTCCAGAGAGTTGTGCAACCCACCAGTTAATTTGAGTGGGATCACATGTATTGACAGAGATCTCTGGAGTAAGTTGGGGTTTTGAAGGCTGTTCTGTAGGTATATGGCCTTCACCAAACGTAGGGCAGGGGAAAATGTCTCTTGCATCCCTGCATTTCTGAACTACTTGGCACGTTCCTTTCTCTTTACCCTTTCCTTGTAGTAAATCTTTCTCTTAGTGACAGCCATGGTAATTGCTTTATGTAGGATAAAAGTCTTTCATTCCCTTGCTCTGTTTTTATAGTATGCAACCTTCCACAGCTAAGTTTAAAGGGACAGAAAAATTCATGGTGTTTGCAATAAGAGCATGTTTTATGCTTGTCTGGTGGTAAAGCAGAGAGAATACTGCCCTGATATGGAAATGTCAGGGGCATAGGCCTACATTGAAGGCAGTAAATGTTTTTTTACTATTTTATTTTATTTCTTGTTCCATTTTATGCTGGTTGCTATTAATTTTAAACTTTCCCTGGCATTTGCAGCAATAAAAAGGGCAAAAATCCTAGGGCTTTGTTCTTCTGCTCATGAGACAGGTCCTCAAACTTCAAATAAGAGTTATGCCCATCCTGCCTTTAGAGATGTCTGGGAGGTCTTACAAACATAAGTCTTCAGACTGAAGCATCATCTGTTACTGATGAACTCTTCCAGAGCATGGTCCATATAGATTTTTATGTAATGAATTTAGATGGTTGCTTCTATTAATCTATCAAACTCCTGCTGTGATACAGGTTAACTGGGCCTGGTGCTGTTTTGTAGTTTCTATCCATAACCCTTTGTTTTGTGGTGCGGTTACAGTGGGTCTGTGGCTACAAGTCCAGTGCATTTGTATAATGTGTAGCAGAGGATGTGCCTCCTGTCACAGGAGAAACATGTGCTCTGTCTTGTAATCTGTAGATTCTCTTTCATGCCAGAGTTGTGGCCTCTGTAACGGGGGATGTGATGGCACAGGGTTCAGATCCATTCTGCTTCTTGGTGGTTCCCTTTAAAGTCACCCTGGCTTGCACAGCAATCTTGGAGAGGGTGGGGATAGCTTTGATGTGAATTTTGCTCACTTCAGCATTCTTGTGAAGGCGTTTTTGAAACTCTTAGCAGCTTGAGTGTTCATACCACAAGGAATGTGGTCCACATGAGGAACTCTGTCTTATATCTCTGCATTATAATTTGGAGATAAGCAATTCTGTAGGATTTTCCAGTGATAAAACTCCTCTCTAGGGTATTAATTGCTCTGTGTCATATAAAGACAAATGAGTAAAGCTGAAGTCTGTCACATATGTTCATAGTATTCATGCATCTTTTTCTGTAGAGTTGTTTCCCCAACGTGGTTGCTGTAGATTGATTCTTGCGTGCCTCCGTCCCAAAGATTTTACAATTTATGCTCAAATTAAGGAATGTGCAGTGCTTGGCAATGACACACAGGACTGGAAAGAGAAATCTGATTGTATTTTACCGCTAAACAGATTTTCACAGCCTTTAATTTAATCACTGGAATACTGACAGGAAGATTTGGCCCAGGACGTCCCTATTTAGCTGTGCTATTTGGTTACTAGAGTAGAGCAGCAAACCATGAGTTTTGTCATGTTAATGAAAGACATCTCACAGCAAGGTCTGCCATAGGATGCAGTCTAAACAAGGAAGAAATAACAATTCCTTGGCTGGCCAAAGTCTGTTCATGAAATTGGGCTTCCTGGAATGAGAGTGGCTTTGTGTTCATCTCCTATGAATAAGTGATAAAATGTTCTTTTCACTGAGTGAATCCCAGCATTGCTCACGGCTAGGCACAGTTTAGGTTTTCCATGAGCACATTCTTTAATGTGCAATGTGGGCACAGGTTCAAAAGCTCTAAGTCTCCAAAAACCACCACCCTCGGAAGCTGTGAGTGAAACCCAGTTCCATGTTGTTCATCATCTGCTGTTGTATTAATTGCAAACCTGTAAATAACTATTAACATTATCATTATAGCAGTGCCAAGGAGTATGATTATATTGTGGAAATTTTTGGGAGATGTTTAGCCAAGAGTTGCTATTTTGCATGGGGAGTGATGGGGAGTGGAACATTCCTCTTTATGAAGTGATATTTGCATTCTGTTCTGTATAAATAATCCAAAGAAATGCATGTCTCCTTTCTGATATTACAGCAAAGAGGATTTATATGTGAAATAAATATTCGTAAATCTCTTTAAGGATGCCTAAATTATTTATGGTTGTTTTAGTTTGGTTTGCATGCCATATTGCTCTCTTCTGTTAAGCAGTTTTACACCATCAGGCTTTTCACATTAATCACTGCGGCCTGTGCGTGGTTACCCCAGCTGAAGAGCCATCTATTACTTTCCAGCAGCCACAGCCAAATGATCTAATTTCTCTGTTAGTTGTTTTATCCAATGGTTCATAAAACTGGCTGTTATTGTACTAGCAAAGATACATTTTGATGTATCACATTGTGTTTGCCATTTTCCCTTCTCCTTTCTTAGGAGAAGTCATGATTAAAATGGGATTTTCATCCCTGGGAAGATACTATAAGGCAATTCCTCCATGAAATTGAGTTTAAACTCATGAATTTAAAGTTCTTAAAAATTGGATTACAAAAGCTGTCTTGATTAAAGTAGGTATGATTGCTGTTTGTCTTCAAAACGTGCAGAATATTAGTAGGACTGTGCTTAAAAATGAGTTCCTTGCTAGGAAGGGACATAACTTTGATCATTATATAAAGAGTTTGATCTAATTAATACTGGGAAAATATAGGTATCAATGCGAATGTTTCCTTTTCAGGTACATGGACTTTTTATCATTGTGATTTTAGCATCAGGGGAATTTAGAGCAGATTCAAGTCCATGAGATTGACTATCTCCAGGTAGGCTATTAGGATAAAATTCTGTTTGGCTTGAAGGAAGTACAGTGTGCCAAACTTGTTAAGTTTTAACTCCAAGAAGCTCCCTTGCCAGGATCAGCTGGAGCAGGCTTTCCATTCTGTCTCTACTTTAAAGAACAGATTTCCATCATTAGGAGGAAATACCAGCTAGTCCTTACCATTCTGACAAATTGAAGGCAGATGAGTTGGGTTCATCTTGCCTACAAAAAAAAAAAAAAAAAAAAAAGGTAGGTCCAAAGTGCCTGGGAAGATTGAAATCAGTGGGAGACCAACAGCATATCTGTCTTTCCACTGCTCCATTCCTTTGCATTTTGAAGACATTTTGTACTCATTTATTTCCTTTGACAAAGAAGTAACATGACTCTGAAAAATTAAAGGTTACAATGATAATAGTATAAATAATTAGCAGTGAACCAAAATGAACATCTCTGACATGAAAACCTTTGTCTAACATATGAATTAAAAAGTGAATTACCAGAATAAATTTGTCTTTTGGTCTGTTTCACCAGATGGAATTGGGCTTAGCCGTGGCCTTGTTGCAATGTGCCTGTGCTCCTCCATGTACAGCAGCGGTGATGTCTCGGTGCTGCTGACTGGGGATCTTAGATGGGGTTTGACCTGTGTCCCTATCCGTGCCCTTGTCTCAGCAAAACCTTTCACTCTTGCCCTTAAAGCTGTGCACTATTTTTGCAGCTCTGTCTCTGGTGCTGGGAGTCTGTTTTGATACCTTTCTGTGCTGTGCATTTTTTAAAATATTTGAAATAAGACCTTCTATGGTTCTTCAAGTACTATGCTAAATAGTTTTGGCTTATTACAATAAATAAATAACGAGTAATTTGCCTGCACATACAAGATACATACGACTTGTGTGTATGTGATGTCCTAGAGATGCATAAAAACATGTGGAAGCCATGAAGATTTACAATTATATTTACCTCACAAATGAAAATACTTTGAGTCTATATTTTGATGAGCTCTTGGAGATTTGGATTACTCACCTCTATGAAAGAAAGCTGTTGGGAATGGTACTGCAGCTGCGGGAATCCTGTTCCTCTTCCCACACAGGAGAGCATTGATGCTTCTCCTCACCTGTGAAAAACAGTTTGGAAATGCTATAGTGAGGCTCTGTAGTGTCTTGCTCTCGCTAAATGAGTTGACGGATAATGAGGTGATCTACAAATATCAAATCAAATACAAATTCTGGGTGAATGAGCAGCCAAAATGGTTATTAAAAATACATGAATGCAGATGCCTGCAAAGTAAGCAAGCCATAGCTCTTCAACTGCTATAAGCACAGAGGGATTTGGCCATGTAGAGACCTGGTTGGCATTAATGATGCTGAAACAGACTCTCAGTTGCTCTGGTGCATCAGAAGTACGGTCTGGTCTCCAGCTCAGCATTTCTCTCACACAGAGTGGCCGCAACCTGAACTTTGTGCTCACCTTTGTGACAAAGACCAAAAACCTCACACTTTATTTTTGAATTTTTTTCCAGCTTATGATCAAATCCTCTCTGCATGTTTGTACGTACAGTAGTGGCCATAACTACCATAGGAACAAAGGATTGGAAGGAGCCTCCTGGATCAACGTGTATTGCAGCTTAACATATCATGTATATGTCATGTTTTATTTACTTGTTTTTCTCTAAATTTAATTGCTGGTAGCAGAGTAGTATCCCCCCAAATGCTTTATTTTTGAGAATACAAAGGCCAGCTGCATCCTTCCTGAATTTGCAAACACTTAAAGAAAAGAATATCCATTTATCTCCAAACACCAGCTTCCTGTAGTCCCATAATTTATAGGACTGGCCATTAAATGGCTGATTAGCTTTGTGTCCTTTATATATGCTTCAAGACTAGCAATCTCTTTAAAGTTTGCAGAGATTTGTGTTTGCTTGTTATTATCCTTAGTACTTCACTTGATTATTTTTATATTCTCTTTGTTGTTTGCTTCATTTATTGCCAGCCTACCCATACTGCATGCTCAGGGATTTGCTGGTCTTCAAAGTGTTTGACTGCCTGCTTGATTGCTTTGTGTGAGACAACTGCTTCATTTCCAAGGAAAGATTTCTTGAGTTTTTTTTAACCTTTGCAAAGACAAAAATCAGTGATATCCCTTTTTCCTTTGCGGGAGGGGGGAAAGAAAAGCAGACAGTTAAGCAAGCGGATTTCTCTTGGGTTGGGCACTTGTATACTAATATGTTATAGTTAGGATATAAATGTCCATGGTGATCTTGGTTTGCCTGAATCTTTGAAAGCTGTGGAGGAATCCTGAATCCTGTGTGTGTCTTTCATTCTTGTGTCTTTGGAGAAGGTGGAATCTGGTATGGTGCAGTGATTTTTTTGTTTATGTTTACTATTGGGCTTTAAGGCAGTAACAAGCAGTCAGTGTCAGGCTGATGCATTCTGTTTTGATTTCAGACACTGCACAAGGGAACCGACTATTTCCCCATCTCCCCCTCGAGCTCTTTAGCAACAGCAGTGGCAATAATAATGATCCAGGTTATTAAAAAGAGGAAAGGAAGGAAGAAAATGACACACCAGTGCTCTTAACACAAAGCCATGGCCAAACTCCCCAGGACTGGATGTCTTTGCTCACAGTGCTTTGCTCCTGAATATTAGGAGAAATAAGTTTACTTTCGTGCAAAGAGAAGCAGACTTTTGACTGGGAAGGTCTCCATCTCTGCCTTGTTCATGTAGGAAGTTGATCCTTGTGGGAGCGCATTAGAAGTTTTGAGTGACTCACGGCATTTCTGCCAGGTTCTGGCTCACGCGCAGGATTACTGCCTGCAAAGAAAGACTGAGTTCTGCTGGAGGGAAGGGATAGATAAGTCTAAGTGATGGGTTGGAGGCTTTAGGAAGAGAATGGGAAATATCTGTAGAGGGGACAACTGATGATGGCTTTTTAATGGCAGAAGGTCAGTGGTTTGGCAAGAGAATTGATCAACTGCCACGTCCTAGGCTGCTTGTAGCACTGAGGCAGTAGCATGTTCTGCATTTTGGAAGGGTACTGCCTGTCTTCATGAAGTGGCACCTACTTGCCTTTTTAGTTGTCACAAACTCACGATCTTGCACAGATTTAGTTCTTGTCTTTTTTGGATTTATATCTAAAATGATAAAAAAAGGGAACTTTTAGGTGCTCTTTTTTTCTGGAAATCTCAGGAGATCACAATTTAGAATTTGCTGGATAGGGCTGTGTTAGTGTGGTGTCAAGAAAACAGGAGGTTAAAAGAGGAATTTAACAGAGCAGTACTTGAGGGAAGAACTGTGCAGATCTTTTGTATTCTCTTACATATGTTTGTATGAACATTTCATCAGAGCATGAAGAGTAGACGTGAAATTTCTGTCCCATCAGATTGGAGGAGGATAGTGGGACATTACAGAAACATTTAGAGTATGTGATCTTATTTTTTCAATTTAGAAACAGATGTGGGGATAAGGCTTGTACTGGAGGTATGTAATCCTATGCATGCATAGAGAGGGAAACATGGTGTTAGAGTGAAACATGGTATTAGAGTGGAGGAAACCGATGCAGAGCAGACATGCAAGGTCTTCTGATTAAGTTCTGCAGGTGCCATCTCCATCTCTGATCCTGTCACAGACATGAGATGTTTTTTGTTGGTGGTTATCCTGATGCATTGTACTAATTGCAAACTTTCTGCCTTGATTTGGCTGGAAGGTGATTTTTGAGCTGATAGTGACTTACAAGTTGAAGGAAGCCATATTCTGCAGTGAGTATATGGTGGATATAGCTACACTGGCACCTTGCTTAATGCAGAGAGTGTAAGAAACCATCTGAAGTGTGCACACTATTGAGCATTGGTTAGTGTTAACAAGTGGCCTGTAGTACAACCAAGAGTCCCTACAAGGTCCTGACTGCATTTCCACTGCTAGACATTTTGCTTAGTATGAAATGCAGGTTCCTCCTAAAACAGCCACAGGAATTTTTCAGACTAAGGGGAGGGGAGGGCAAGGAATCTTTATTTCTTCCTTGTCTTAACCTTCTTCATGTTCTTCAAAACAGGGCATTAATCAATGACAACAGAAATTGCCACTCTTAGTGCTGTCGATGTTTATAGTTTGGGGTTTAATAGCAGGGGCATAAATATATATTTTTCATTACATTTTCCCTGTTATTTGCTCATCATCCACAGTATCTCATACTATTCTAACTCATTGGTTGAAGCTATTAAAGTTATGGTTTGTAGCTCACGCTGGCATCAAGCAGACAGGGAGCCATAAAAACGAAAAACCTCTGAGATTGCGATTCAACTGTTAGTCAGTATTGGCCATTTTCTCACCATTCCCATAACAGCAAGTCTCATCTTGGCAAATTGTATTTTTAACCTTCCTTCCTTCTCCTCCTCCCCTCAATTTTTCCTCTTCAGCTTTATGTAAGTCGTGTTTGACTTTGCAAGTGCATAAAGATACCCAAGTAGTATTAAAGAAAGTCTGCTCATCTATCAAACAAAAGCAGTAATGTGATTACAGCTTAAAGAAGGGATGATTTCAAGCTGTGGTTGCAGCAGGATGTTATGTTGCCCCCCACCCCCTGCCCAATTCTGTCTGTCATAGTAGAGCTCCTCTGGGGCAGGGATTTATTAGGCCATTTTGCAGTGGGAACTCTTCAGAGAGAAGCTTGCCTCCTCTGTAGCTTTAGCTCCCTAGACTGCAGCTCTGTAGATCTAAGACTCAAATCTAGACCTAAGTCTTTTTGGCAAGTATCTTTGGTTTTCTGCGTAGGACATTCCTCATAGCTTCATTACTGTCTTGGAAAATGAAAATGACATTTAAAAAATATTCCCCCAAAAGAAATTCCTTAAAATAAAACCTCATAGTATTGTGCTCATAGAGCAAACAGACAGCCTTTCTGAAGTGTTTAGAGAACCCCTTACTGTTTTGTCTTTATTATCCGTCATTTCAGAGAATTTATTGTTAGTATAGTGATTGTGCTCTAGAAATTTGTGTGTCTGTGAATCAGTTAAAATAATATTGGCATGAAAACAAGAATCTATTCATAAAGAATACTGAACTTTCAGCAGATCATTCGAATCTTGTGCAGAATGAAATCCTGAAATTGTTTGGTGAAATTGCTAAGGGTTTCACTTCAAGTATCCTGTATCCCAGGCAAGTAAGCTAACCCTAAACAGTCAGTTCTTTTAAGATGCAAACATTTTTTTTCTTATTTTAATCAGAAATGTCATATTCAACTTCATGTGCTCTCAAAATCCTTTTTTCCCTTTTTTCTTTTTTTTTGAAAATGGTGCAAATGGATTCCTCCTCCTCTCCTCTCTCTTCCTTTTAATAGCCATGCAAAAAAGCTAATAGCCGGACTTCATATGGATCTAGAAATCTACTTGTATTCTCATAAATCCCTGCTGTATAGAGGGGATCTGTAAAAATCCATTCGCTGGAAATGATTCTCTGTGGACCAAATCCAGCTACCACTGCCAGCTGCACTGATCCTTGTGGTGCTAGGATCTGATAGGATTATGTCCTAATTTTTATAGTACAGTGGAAAGAATATGTAGTTAAATAGACCTGATCCAAAATTCACTGACTCTTATGGTTTTAGAACTCACTTTTAAGGACTTTAAGCTATTTTATACTTCATCCTAGTTTAAGCTTCTGTTTACACACTATATTCCAGGATATAAATTATTGAAGAGTAAGAATACTGTCATCTCTCCATTCAGAACTATTTTGGCAGCTGTTAGCAAAGGTTTTTCTTTGTCTTTTTTCAGCTTTCTGTAAATAATCTAAGTGTATCTTTGAATAGCCTAATTCTGTGTCAGTGAGTTTGGGATTTATTTCAGTCTCTAGAATTTGATGTGATTATCAAACACAATAAAGAAACACCCTTTAGAGAAGAAAAGTCTTTCTGTAAATCTAATTATATTCCTTTCCAAAGGAGTGGCACATTCATCCTAAGAACAAATTTTATTTATATTCCAGCTAATTCTCTCTAAGCTACTAAATGTTTGTAATCTCTGCCCTTTGGAAGACATGAAACCAGCAGTCAACACAGCTCCTCTTTTCTCTCTCTAGCAGTTCACTTGCTTAGTTGTCTAAATTGGTGCTTTAAGATGCAACCATCTTTGAGGACCTTTTAATATTTGTCTTATTTACCAGTGCCATCATGATGTGATGACTCTCTTCTGGGTCACACCCTAAGTACAGATAGCCCAGTCTTTTCTCTCTGGAGCCATTTTAGGCGATTTTTCTGAAAAGCATAAATAAAATAATGCTGTGACTTCAACTAGCCCTCCCAAGTCCTCCATAGCAGGGGCTGTGAGTGTATGTGAAATAGCAGCTGTTTCTATCTGGCCTGAATGGTTCCAGCCATCTTCCCAGTACCTGCTTGCAGCCATTCTCTTGCATATAATTTGAAGTACATTTTGGAAGAAATTCTATTATATTTTTTTTAGGCTAATGCTCTGTTTTGTCAGAGCAAGACCTGAGCTGTAATGTGTTCTGCCTGCGCTGAAGGGTGCTCAGGCCTCTGGTGCCATGCTGAGCTGCAGAGAGCGCTGCTTCCTCTGCTGAGGCTTAGCCCTCAAGGCTTTTCTTCCTAGTTCTCACCAGTAATGCTGCTGTGGAATTTCTATTTCAGTACAGTGCAGGGTACCGTTTGCTTTCAGAGAAACTAGAAACATCTTCTAAGAGAGATTAAACACCTCTCTGTGTGTCCTGGCATGTGCGAGGCATGTGGATCTGGTCTGTCAAGAGTTCCCTTCTTTCTGCTCCTATTGAAACTACTGAGGAGAAGGTCGGTACCTGCAGTGGCTCTGTGAATAACATTCTGGCTGTGATGTTTCCGTCAGCTTGGTGGTCTGTGTGAGTGAAAGCCATTGTGTCAATGTTTGACCAAGCTTACTTGTGTAGTGCTGTGTGTGATGGTGATGTTTGATTGTCTGTGCAGGGAGAAGCAAACAGGCAGTGACCAGAGCTCTGCAATCATCAGCTGAATGAGAGGACTACAGATATTTTATGCAATGCTAATGTTTTCTTAGCTGGCCACCTCCTGTCCTGGCTAAATTCCTCTTGACATCTGACCACTAGCTGACAGTGCTGAAGATTTGCTTCTCTGCAGAGAGACCTCCCAGAAGACCCTCCTGAAAAAAGGGCTAACTTCCTGTTGCCCCAAGATGAGGATGAATCGCTAGTTCAAATATTGCCCTCATGAAAGACTTACAGGTGCTGTATGTTGCAATAATCACCATGTTCAGTGGGGCACCCCTACTAGTGACACAGCTTCACAGAACAGTATTCTCTGCTTCTCCTTGGGTGGCCACTTATAATTGCTTTTAACCCTACCATGTAGCATTGCTTCCTCAGGCATAAATTGTGTTAGAGCAGGTCCTCTATTTCACTGAAAACTGCTTGTGACAATTAGATGCTGAGCTCCATGCTGCCATTTCAATATCCCAGGCATCTGTGGCTGGGAACATTAGCGGTTTCAAAGGGCCCCTGTTAAAATTCCATGTTTCAGGGCTAATGAACACTGAGAAATAGCCAACCTTTCCTTAATGTCAGGTAAACAGGACTGCTTCACTGTTCTGTAGGAACTGTCTCAAAATCATAGAAAATGAGGCTGGAATCTAAAACATCTGAAGGTAGAATCTTCCAGTAGCGTTCAAAATCTGTCTGCCTATCCATCCCCTGTGCTGAACGCTCCACGAGCACCCAATGTAGGCAGCCTCTCCCAGCCCCACTTTTTCGTATTTAGAAAGGTTTTCCTAGAACACAATCTAGGAATCCCTTGAGTTTTAAGCTAAGAATAGATCATTCTCTTTTGCACTTTTCTCTCACTTCTCTGTCCCTCACTCTCTTTTTTTCAGACCAGACCTCCCTTTTTGTCTTTTTTCATGGCAACCATAACTACATTCAGAATTAGGTTAGCTAATTTGTGCGCAGGGAGAACTGAAATTGGCTGGTTTTGCTTTTCATTGCAACTCACTTCAAATTGGACAGTGAGGATGGTCCCAACACAGTGCCCAGCCTGTGTTTTATCTGGCCTTTCACCTCAGTAGTGTCACCAGTGACTGGCTTTGCATCAGATAAAGGAACCATCAAAGTGACTGCCAAGGAAAAATGCTACCTAGTTTATTTTTTAAAAATCTTTTTTGTCATTTTTTAATTTCTAATTAAAAGACTCTTAAGAGCATGCTTTTTTTCAGAGTACAGGTTCATGTATGCCAGTGCTTTCTGAATTTGTTTAATTCAAGTGACTTGTAATTTTTAAAAATACTTTTCAGGTGAATGATATGCTTAGTTGCTGACCTTGTAAATATAACTCAGGTTGCTATTTATTTATAAGCTAATGTTTCTTAAACTAATGAACCGAGAAAGTGAAATATTTGTGGTCTAGTGGAATGCTTAAAGCAAAAAAGGGATGGTGATGAGCTAATTTGCTGGAGTCTGCTGCTACTGGTGCTGGGTGGGCAGAGAGAGGAACCTAGGACTGAATTATGTCTCCTCTTAGAGTGGAGAGGAGAAAAATCTGAACTTGCTGAAATTTCTAAGGCAACCTTGTTGCCTCAGATGTTGGTGATGACTTGAGGTTTAAAGCTGTGCTGGGAATATACAAGCCCTTTGGCAGACACTTCTTATTTTGCAGAATTACTGCATTCTGGGCTGCCGTGCCCCTGCTGATGGCACTAATCTCCATGTTAGGAGACAAAGTGCCAGCTGTGCCTAGTCTATTTGTACTATTTTTGCCACATGGATGTTCATTCATTTAATTTGGAAATATTTCTCTACAGTCATCAACAACCACATGCAGGCAAGTAAAATTGCCACATTTATTCTGACTTAGTTTTGAAAACGACAGATGCTACGTTAATGTAAAACACGGTGAAAAGGTTTTCTAGCTTTGATTTTGTTTCTCATTTCTGTAGGACAGTTTGATGTATAAGCCATTAATGCTGATGAGTGAAGCTACTTTTCCCCAGCAAGGTTTGCTCTGATCCCATAAAGTCAAGCAGTTTCCACTAGGGGACTGGTGCCCTTTATATTCCAACAAAGGCCTCAGGAACAGCACTGGGACCCAGGAAGTCGGCGAGTTGCCACACGCATGAGTAGCAAATACGCGCAGATGTGCTATGTGGTTATTAATTCTTTCTCTTAATAACATGACTTTTTATCCAGCCTGAATAATTCAAATGAGCAAGGCTGTGGTGAGCAAACCCGAAGGTGTGTAACCTTTCCTGTCCTCTAGGTGTGGTGCATATTCTGTTGCCAGTGCAGATATTGTAAGGGAACAATAGAAAAATGTCTGTCAAGTCTTACATGTTTTGTGAGCCATGCTCATTTTTTTTTCTCTTCTCATGCTTCCTTCCTTGTATTTGGGGCTGTGCTACAGTGTTTTGCAGCACTTCTGCTCATGCCCAAGGTGCAGATATGCTGAGCAGAGTGCAGGGTGCCTGGGGTGAGGAGGGAGAGCGGCTGCGCAGGGGCAGCGAGGACTGCTTGTCGGCACTCCGGCGCTCGGGGCCGCTGCTGCCACAGGCTGTGCCCCATCACGCACCGGGCCTCCCCCGCAGCACCTGAGGCACTGCTGCCCTTGCGTTGGGAATGACTGTACTTAGGGTGCCTGGCGGGGAGACCTGCCTAAGCAGTGCAAGACTAGGACAGGAGGAGAAAATAGCTTTTGCTGGTGTGTGTGTGTGTGTGTGTGTGTGTGTGTATGAGAAATAAATGATTTTGCAAAACAGAGATGAAGACTGGGGAGAAACTACTGTCCCCTGTTTTAGCGTTTGCTTCCTTGTTGCTTTGGACTTTGCCTCAACTGTGCATTCTCTGAGGTCTTATTTGTTTGCTTGCATAGTATTAAGCAAGTGGTAAACAATATCCTGACTGAGCAGGGGGCTGGACTGGTTGATCCCTGGGTCTCTTTCAACCTCTCCTATTTGTAGTATCGACGTGCAGAGGAATGACTACAAAGACTTCTGGAACGAGTGAAGAAGTGAAACTTGGAGTTGCATTGTAAAACACTGACAGAGGAGAAGGCTTTAAAGTTTATACACATAGGGAGAAACCCATTTGACTTTGGAATGGAAATACTGGAAAGGCCTCATCAGATCAGTACCAAACAAGCACCCTTGCCATCTGTCTTGAGTTCAGTTTGTAGCGGGCAGCCTGTGGCTTTCTTTGAATGCGAATTCAAATACAGCAGAGCAGGAGCTTTTTCTGGAGTAGCTTTGTGAAGTTGGCTTTGGTTTTTGTTACACTTGGCATGTGTGCTTGCTTGCCAGACCTTATGGTGTAACTGAGACGTTTTTCTTGTGGAAATTATTTGGATGTGACCTTGCTGCTTTCATTTTGGCTGTTCACCCCGAGCCCTAGGGACTAGTAAATGCTGGATACTTATGTTTAACTGGAACTAAGCAGAAATTTGACAACCTTTTGCTCCCTTCATTAGCAACCTTTTGATTTACTTTCATAAAACAGTTATAGCTGGATTTGCCTTTTGGAGAGTCTTTGTCTATGGCATTCTAAGGCAACAAAGACGAGCTAAGCCAAGGGATGGATTATTGGGAATCAAAGCCAGCTCCCTGGCAGGACAAGGGAGCCGCACTCGGTCCTGGCCAGGCTGCGGCACCTGGGAGGCCACGTGCCAAGATGATAAAGGCTTTTCACTGAGGGCAGGTCACCAAAGTTCACTTTTACAGAGCACTTCTGTTTCTCTGCTAGTGGGGCTCCCTGTTGCTGGGCAGTTACTTAACATAAAAAGGATGGATTGTCAAAGAAATTACTTTTAAAGTTACTCCCTGGCAAATTCCTCCAAAAGGACAGGCCAGGTGCCTTCTCCTGGCCAAATGGAGCAGCTGTGACCCAGCCATGATGCCACTTTGTACCTCTGCAGTTTGGGATTTATCAGCATTTTGATTTCAAGTCTTTGTTTCTGGCCATGTGCTGGCTTTGGAATTGCATTTTGTGATAGAATCTCCTATGTAGGTTTCAGAGCAAACTATTTAATCTTTTTATGCTATAGAAATGAAGACATTTCCAATCCCTTAGGGATTTTTGTATTCTCAAAAAGGAGATTTATAATTCAGAAATATTACAGACTTACCATGTCACATCTGAGGTGAGACAAGTGATTTTCTGGTCATTAAGAATGAAATACAAAATCAAAATGTATAAGCAGAGCCAGTTTTGGCTTTTGTGTGTGTGTGTGTGTGTATGTGTGCGCAATTCCTGCACTGGCAGCTGTTCCCGCTGGTCCCTTTCAGAAAGAAGGGACTTATTTTCTCCCAAGAAGGAGAAAAATGGGAGTAGGGGAAGTGTTTAACCTAAGGCCAGCATCATCTATGGGGAGGGTTAAGTATGGGCTGGAGAGTTAAGTTTGGGATGCTGGAATTTGATTTTTCAAGTGTAAATACAGGTGTTTAGACAAAGTATCTTCTTTCTGTTCATTTAATGTTGACTGGGTGAGGGGAAGTAATAATATCAGACAAGATTTTTATTTGAGCTTTGACTGCAGTGGAGCTACAATGATGTTTACAATACTGGCTTCATATTTTTGTAAATTAAAACTCTAATTGTAGTTTTATTAGCAAGTTGGTATTTTCATCCTTAATTGGTTTGATTAAATCTCATCTAAGAAAAGGATCTTTAAGGAAAACCTGCTTTCCTTGCTAAGAAAGTATGTGGCAGCTATGTGTGTGTGCGAAATGACAAATGCAGGGCACAGCTGACTCCAAGCACATACCCTATAGGACCCCTTGTGGGCCTGTCCGTGGTGCTCCCTGCTATAGGAGTGCAGCTCAGAAGGAGAAATGAAACTGCTGGGATGAAACTAGAAGCTTTGCTACTTTGTCACTGTAAGGACAAAGGCATTTAATAGAACCAGGGGCTTCAAGTTGGAGGTGCAGCATTTACTGTTGCAGTATTTGTCATACATTTGGATTTAGAATTTTCTCTACTTAGTTTATGTCCTAATAAATCCCTAAAACTAAGAGTGTTTTAAAAACAATTGAAAGCAAGACAAAAGGAGGACTTGCAGTTGCTTATGGCTTGCTTTGTGTGGCTTCCAGGCATTCTAGCAATTTTGCTAACAAGTATCCTATAACCTATTTCTAAAGGCCACTAGCAGATAATTATATTTGGTTAATTTACATACTTTCAGTTTATAATCCGAATTAGTTCTCCAAACAGTAGTCCCTAGGCGATATGTAGTCTTACCTCATTTTATTTGCCATCCCTAATGTGCAAGTTTTCTTCTTTTAATTTACGAAAAGAATGCTGTTAGGTTTGGTTCAGGGCTTTCCCATTTTAGCGCATATCTAAGCTGGGTGATTCCATGCTGATTTAAACCTTCTTTGCAAATAAGTATTTAACATCCTTATAGATCATTCTTGATCTTATGGCTAGGAGATGTTCTGCAATTCAAGGAATCTGACCTGGATTTGACATAGAGTCTATTAGTATAATAAATAAATCAGGCCACATTTTCTACCAACCTGTATCCAGGGGGTCCTGATTAAATCTCTGGTTATCCAAAGCCATTCGTGGCTTGGAGGTGAGGATGAAATGCTGGCCTGTGATCGTGTCATGCTGCTGCCATGGCAAGGCCAGGGACTGGGCTGTGGCAGTCCCTGGCCTTGCCATATGGGCCTGTGAGGGGGTCTGGTGAGCTGGGGACAGTCCCTGTAGGGACATTGTAGAGTGTCCTGGCTGCTGTTGCTCGGCTATAGCCTGTTCCCCCTTCACGCAGCAGGGATTCTCAGGTACATTCACATCACGAGGCCCAAGGCTGCCTTCACTAAAGTGCCTAGGGAGGGTGAAAGAAGATAAATATGAAGACTGCTGTTTTTTCATTTAAATGAGAAACACTCCTTTAGCTTCTTCCAGGTTTACATGAACTTAAAAAAAAAAAAAAAACTTGGAGTGAGCTTTGTTACGGAAAGAAGCGTGTCTGTTGGTGCTGATCCCTGCAGCAGTGCAAGGAACCAGGATTGAAGCCAAGGGTCTGCATCTCACTGCAGGGTGGGACCTTGTGCCAGGGCCCCCATGGTGGCTCTGGTGCCTCAGAGGTGCTCAGTGCCTCGCTGGCCTCGCTTCCAGGTAAAGCCTAAGCCAGTCAGGAGACTATCTGCACAGCTTATTTTATCCTGGGTGAAATACTGCTTGAAGATAAACTTACAGAACATTATTGATGTGAGTGTCAGGCTTCAGGGGGCAGTGAAAATTTATGTCAGCTGAAGATGTATTTTTGGCAAACCACAAGTGAAGAAATGAGTAAGTGTTTGCATCTTGGTAACAGGCAGAATGGGCACTGAGATGCTCTTCAGTCTCTCCTGTGCTAGATGTTCACTTTTATCCATACTGAGATAATATTAAGATAATGCTATTCTGGAAAGAAAATTTTGAAGGATTTTGGAGCGAGATTTTTGTGGATTAAGGACAATGATAGAAGGCATGAAGAAGCTGGGAACCATTTAGAGTGACTCTATTTCACTCTTTATCCAGCATAGTATAGATATTTGTTGCTTGATTCAGCTCTTCATGTTTTTGGTACTTTGCTCTTGCCACATCTCTCTCTCTTTCTCTCCACAAAACTAGAATTCAGGATCCCCTCATGCAGATTTTCAGGTTAAGTTTGGTCTCCAGTTGGCTCTTCAGCCGTTCCTTCAACAAACGAGCTATGCTCTAGAAATGAATATAAGCAGTGAAACCGAGGGAGTCAAAAAAATTTAAGATTGTTTGAAATATAAAACAATAATTTATTTTACTTCATTTTACTTGTTAATATTTGTAGCTAATGATGATTTCATGAAGCTGCTTTTATAATTCAGTACATTCAAATCTATTAAGCAAACAGTTACTACCATGGCTGTTACAAATTACACAAACTGTCTTATATAAACAAATAAGCTGTACATGCACATTTTTTCAAAAGGTTGGAACATTTGCCAAAACATGCTTTCAAGTCCTTTAAAGCTGCAGTCTACTTGCTTCAGGCTTTTGAGATGAAACCTACATACTTCCTTTAAAAACCATAAAAAGAAAAATGTTTAAATGTTGATGATAACTCTAAGGGCTGTTGCTTGATACATGTTAAGTATTATAAGAGAATGACTCTATCAGGAATTCAATAATTCTGAACTTAAACCTTGAGCTAAATACTGATAAACAGCACTCTGTGTAGAAGTGAACAACAGCAAAATAATATCACAAAACATGGTTTCACAAAAAATGCATATGTGCAGTTACTCTTGTGGGGTTTATTTTTGGGCAAGGAAAAGCATGTGTACTTTTTCGTATGAATACAGTTTAAGCAAATTACCTGTTTAAGTATGGTTAACACATTTCTGATATTTAAACACTTCATGTAAAAGGTAACAAGTAAAAAAGTACAATTCCAAAAAAGCTTTGCTAATATTGCCTTTGAAGGAGATGTGCAGGCTTTCTCTCTGCTTTATAATAGAGATCCTGGCACCCACAATTGTGGAGTTCAGTATTTGAACTATAAACTTGATGACTGTCTTATATACAAAAAAACTTGCCACTTTGAACGAGGCATTGATTTCTACCGTAATGGTAGTGTTTTATGTACATAATTTAGCAGTGGGTGATTATACAGTAGTCACTGACAGGAAAGAATTGTACACTCGTGTGCCATCTGGTGACTTTGTTCCGTGCGTTAACAGTTCTTGGATTGTCATCCAATTGTCAAATATTTTTTTATTTCTCTTCTTCATCATTTTTTTGTGGCTCAGTTCAATGATATTCATCTCTCTCTTTTCTTCTGCACCTTGCTGTTCCTTTAAGCAATCCAGCCTGCTCTGCATCATGAACTCCCGCCTCCTCCTCTGCTCCTTTGCTTTCACTAAATGCTGCTTCCGCTCTTCCTTACTCCAGTAACGACCCATCTTCATTTCACTTATGGCATCATCATCAGTTGTCATGCCGCTTCGCTCCTCCTTAATCTTTATGGCACGTTCTCTCAGCAACCTGTCCCTGACTGGCCTCTTTGTAATGTAGCGGGTCCCATCGCTTCTGACCTTCACCTTCCACTCCATCCTGGGCTCGCTCTGGCTTGAGTTCAGGTCTTTGCACATGCTCACCAGGCTCATTTGGCTCTGTGCATATTCCACAGCTGACTTCTGTTGGATCAGCTGCATGTAGCTCTGATAATGCTGTGCATGGGCAGGGATGTGAGCATGTTTATATGGAGAATGATGGTAGGGTGAGACATAGGAGCTAGAAGGTTTCTGACCATGAGTTGGACTTCTA
This sequence comes from Nothura maculosa, assembly GCA_032353885.1. Taxonomy (NCBI): domain Eukaryota; kingdom Metazoa; phylum Chordata; class Aves; order Tinamiformes; family Tinamidae; genus Nothura; species Nothura maculosa. The sequence continues at coordinate 3,358,973 of JAUBOD010000623.1, read as the reverse complement.
TTTCCATCACTAGCTTTTCTGTCCTTGCCTTCCAGCTGCTTACTGAGGTCAGGATCTTTAGGAGAGGAATGACATTTACCAGTGCTGGATTCATGGCCCTCTGAGCTAGGAAATAAATTCTTTTGGGAGGCATTATGTGCCACGACCCCGTCCTTACCCTGGCAGTTAATGCCTTCTGCAGTTCTGCGCAGGGAGTTGTCAGGGGAGATCTCCAGGGTGAGCGGGGTGCTTCGGCAGCTCTCCCCTGTGTTGTACGCGCTCGAACTGTCCTTGTCCGACTTCTCAGGGAGCTCCGTGATGTCAGAGAGCTCGTGCCTGCGGACATCGATGCTCGTGTTGTAGTTGCGGAACCCGCTATTATGCAGCATCCAGGGCTCCCGGAACTGCTCTTTCAGCTGCTGCATTTTATGAGCTCTCACAATATTCAGGCACTCGAGCTCAATATTGCGGAGCTCCTCATTCAGCATCTCCAACTCTCTGTCAACACTTTCTTGGTCGCTTTTGCTCATATCCAGAGTGCTGTTGTGATAATACAGATTGTAAGGGTTGGCAGACTTCACTTGGCACTTCAGTTCCAGTAGTTCCCGGAACCGCTCACATTCATCCACTGGGATTCCAAGGAAATCGACATCTGTACAGTCGGCTGAGATGAATGACTCGTTGCTGAGCTGCATCTCGCCGCTTCCCAGGGTGTCGTGGCTGTATGTCAGCTGCTTCTGGCTCCCTAACGTGTTGGAGGAAGTGGTGTGATCATCTGCGTTGTTTTCCTGCTCCGAGCTTTCGTCATTCCGAGTGCTGTCATCTGTGCGCCCTACACCACTGTCCTTCTCATGCTGGTTAGACAAAATCGTGGCTGTATCTGTGGTACCTCCATCTTCCTCATGCTTCTTCTAGCAGCAAAAATCAAAACAGAGAAACAGAAATTATTGCAAGGATATAAAATACCTCAGGACATTTATTTGAAAGTTTTCTACATCTGTTGTCTGCTCCTTTCTCTTGTACTTACAGAGAAAAAAACACTTTATACAACAGTCATTACAGAAAACACAGCACTCTGTGGATCATCTTTTCAGAAGCAAGAACTCATGATGTATGAAGGGACAGGGAGAGGGGAAATTAAGAAGCTAACATTTAAAAATGTTTTTGTCCCTATGATCAGGTTTTCTATGTAGTCTATTTCAGTCATGTAGTATCTCAATTTTTCATAAAGTCTTTTTGCCCTGATCTTCATTCAGGACACCAGTTTTATTCAGTCAAGCTCAATATTGGAATATTGAGTGCACTGTGATGTTTTGACACCATTGCACAATAGCATGGCAGTACCTGCTGAAGCATGCTGGCAGTAAATTGCATTGCCTGGTGGTGCTGTTCCTCTAACATGTCCATGTGCAAGTCATCCAGAAAATCATTTCTGTCGTCATCCATCCATCCTTCATCCAGCTATGTGAAAAGGGAGGAAAAAACAAATAAACAAAATGTTGTCAAAAAAATGAAGACTGACATAAATTTCACTCATTCTTTGTGGAAAAGTGATCAGTCGATCTTAGAAGGTTCCTTCCTCTATGACAGTGCAGCAATGTCTTGAGGGGAAGCATACATCTCCTCTAAGGGTGAGTTTTGACTGTCCCTTGTCCCTCCATCCATAGACCTCCAATAGCACAGCTAGAAATCCTTCTAAACAAAACTTTTAACTTCAGTAGTCCTTCAAGATACTTTCATCTATAGAAACAGAGTTGGATCTGATTTGATTTGTGTGTAATTTTATATGCATTTTGTATAAATACTCCAGAGACCAAAGCTTAAGAGACCACTAGGCTTAGGTGGTGAGGCAGCTGGAGAGAAAAATGCTTGTTGCAGGTCTGTGGGAACAGTCTTTTTATTCCAAACTTTTAATAGAGTCCTCAGAGGAAGATCAGAAACATCCAGGCTGGTTGTGGACTGGACCAGCAGCACTGGCAGAGGATGTTTACATAGTTCCCTGGAGCAAGAGATAAATCCAAGAGTGCTTGTGGCTGTTGTGCATGCTACACTCACTAGTTAACGTTTTGGTTGTGCTAATGTGTTTCTTTCTAGAAGAAAAGAGTTGGGATCTGGTTCAACCTTCTGTTATAGCTGAGAGTGCTTCTTGATCGTATTTAATCATGTTTGCAGGTGGTCTATGAAGGCCTAAGTAATGGGTGCTTCTATGAATAAATAATCAATAGATACAGGAATTAGAGTTCAGTATGTTATTTATAGCTGGGGCTTGAAACCATTCATAATACCTTGCACCGATCATATTGGGACTACAGAATATATTAATCACTAAACTTTTATAAATTTGTATTTTTCATGATTGCTGAATGCATTATTTCATATCATATATATGTTCTATCAATCTGTGCAATATGGTTTTAGGAACAAAGAGATCTTAAAAATGTGATTATTACTTCTTAGAAAACCTCAACTCTATTTTAATTAAAACTTGGGAGTCTTTTTATCGCTACTACAATACCTGAATTTCTGGTCTTGCAACAAGTAAGGAGATATTCTTGCTGTCTTCACTGGTGAGAAGGGCCACTGCTTCTTCTCTATTCTGTATTTCTATACCATTAATCTGCAAGGAAAAGAGCAATGAAATTAAATCTGTACATACAGATGCATCAGTCCTAACGGGCTGTATGGCAGCGCATGCCTGGATAGATCCTACCCTAGTACAGGTCAGGCACAGTCCCCCTTCAAAACAACTGCAGTGTTGTGTAGTTTGGTGTTGGACACCTCTGTGAGTTTGGACTTCTGAAGCTGTTCCCTGCCTGGGTGGTGATACACAGGGTTCTTTAGGAAGGACTTTGCTACAAGAACAAAAGCTAGAGAAGAAGAATTGAGCAGGAGCGGGATTGTAGCGTCTGCTCTGGTGGGTGGGAAGGAAGGTCCTTGTATGGGAACACCCTCCTCATTAGACAGGGGCCTCTGCTCAGCCTTGTCTCGTGCATTATGCCTCTAACAACAATCAAACCCGACGGGTAGGACTGCACTTGGTGTCTCCACACATACTTGAATAATGCGATCCCCCTCTCGGAGCCGACCATCTTTTGCAGCAATACTGTTGGGGTCAATCTACAAAACAAGAGAACAGTCAGTGCTTTGCAGAATTTACTGCTCTTACTTTCTGTTGTAAACCCAGTATATGGAATAAGTCCAGTCTTGCAAACCAATGTGTCCACCATTGCTGAGCAATAATTCAACATGGTTGCTTTAGACACAGTGTTTTCATTGGGGCCTGCAGCTTTTACATACAACACAGAAAGGATCATTTCGTAGGTAATGTATTTCAATGGAATATTTTAGATATAGTCACAAGATTTTCTCCCTAAATTACTATTGTTAAGTTTGAAAAGGGTCTGAGTGATTAGAAGATTATGTATAAAAACCTGTATACTCAAGGAAGGAGGCAGAGAGAGGCAAATGCATCCCAAATCTTTGTTTGCAAACAAAGCTGTGTTGACCTTATTCATGTATTCATTGCTTTTGGAGTCAATTGAGAATAAAAGTTCAAGGCAAAGTATACTAAAAATCTTGTGAAAACATCTGAAAGGAAAACCAATAATTTTCTCTCAGTTTTTGCATTCTAGCTGGTTTTGGAACATAGTGCAAACAAACAGACAAGGATATATCTTAAATGCTCGATATTAGTGTATAAAAAGAAGATTACATCCTCTGAAAATCAGCTCAGTCTTACCTCACTCACGTAAATGCCAATGTCATCTTCATCATCGGTTCTATAGCACACAGTAAGGCCAAGCTTGTCCTGGCTGTTCACTCTGTGTAAATCTACTTCCTGAGGTTAGGAGAGAAGGAAGAAAAAATGTACATTCTCCATGAGACACTTTTGACTGATAGAAGCAGGTTTTTTCAAATACAATGAAAATATTTTGCTTAAGTGATATACTGGATCTCCATTCATTTTACTGTGTAGACTAGGTTAACTCACTGAGCAAAACACGATTATATTCAGACAATCAATAGCTGGGGCATTTTTGACCCTTCAGTCAATATAAAGTCATTTTAAAAACAGACCTTTTATTGATCTTAAAGAAGAAAAATTACCTATATTTTATGTAGTGGTAATACTTCAAATGCTATAATACTTATAAAGTATGATTTCAGTATTTGCCATAACTGATATGTATTATTTTCATGTACAGTGGAAAAGTTTCAGGATTTTCAGAGAAAAAAGAAACAAGCATTCTATGACTTTAACTTGAGTATATTTCAAGAATAAATAAGTTCAGTAATTTAAGAGTGTGAGTAAAGATCAATATGTTGTCAGCCTAATGTTTGATACTGGCAATATAAATATGATTTTTACTCCAATACCTTGGAAGGGATTGGTTTGAGCAAGTTGCGGTTTATCATTTTAGCACTCTGATCTTATTAGCCTTGAAGCAATTTAAAGGTTTGCCCTCAATGCTTTTTGCCAAAAAGATGTGGCTCGGGTTACATTTTTCCTCTAAGTGTTGCCTGCTGGTGGTCATGGTTGGTGCAGAAAGAGTGTGAAGGCTCCGGAGGTGCAGAAGGCGCTTGGCTGGGGCAGGGCCGGCCGCGCTGTCCGGCTCTCCCTCGCGCCATCCCCGTTATTTCCCAGCATTGACCTGCGCTTTGCCATGTGTGAGGGGCAAGACAACAAAACAAGCTGATCTGAATAATTTATTAGCACGTCTAGATGACAGCTGCCAAGATCTGCAGTCTCTTGTTATTTGCTTGTCAACATGTGTAATTTCTTTTTTTTTTTTTTTTTTTTTTAAAGAAACGTAGCTGTAAATGTCAGTGACATTTCAGATGGTATTTAAATGGTTTCAATCAATAGTATCCATGGTGAACTGAGGCTTTTTCTTCCCCCTCCCCTTTTTGTTACTGAAAGGTTGAATACAATGATTTAACAGCGAGGTTTTTTAGCTTCTAGGTTTTTTTTTTTTTTTTTAAGATTTTATGGGCTATTTAGAGAGGGGACAAACTCTTCAGTAGAAAAGATGAGAAAATGCGATCTCAGTTGATGTTGCTAATCCCTGGGAATGCCATTGAAATCAATGATTTAATTTTGGCTTTATTCATGGTGGGAAGTGGGAAAAGGCAGGAATATGCAAATCAGGAGCCTGATTTAGGCCTGGAATGATTCTCTTATTTCTTGCATACTTTAACAAAATGACTTCATATCTTAAAAAAAGACTTTCCTATACCATGTTTTGATTAACAATAGATCTTTTTTTCAACTGTGTACAAGAATGAAGATTCTTATTTGGCTTGAAAAGAAAAAGTAGGGGTTTACATTTAGAATGCAGCATATAAGACATTATCTGTGATACACTGCAAAGTAACAAATCATCTGGTGACTTAAATAGTATGATATGCACAATATATTTGTATTCTTTAAAAGCATGCACACAAATAAAACAGTAAAAAAAAAAGCAAAACTTAGAGGTGTTTATAAGCAATTAGTTGATGGACTTACCACTTGGTACCATCTAGTCCTTGGTAAGAATATAGTAACTGAATTTGATGCTATCCAAATACGATAATTTTGTGCACTCCAGGATAAGAACAGCTGCTTTCTATGGGTCTTTGCATGAATAAGGTTTTAAAAGTTTGAAATACTTGAGAGAGAGAGAGAGAAGTGCTTAATTCCAGAACATGTAAAGCAAAGTTTGCTTCCCATGTGCAGAGTCAAGTCTGCATAATGCACAGACGCACTAAGAGAAAAAGTACAACAAAAAATTGGTATCTGCAGGTACACCTATTATGAGAACTGGTGCAGGATTGAAGTCCTGGATAGGAATTCATATTGGCCCAGAGAACTTTGATGGGGCAAATGCAAGTGCTTGCAAAGTCTTGTACTTTCTTCCTGCTCTGTGGGGAGCATTGTACCCCTGCATGGCCAGGGGTCATAATCCTGCACATCTGCAGTGTTCAACATTCCCATTGCAGGGAACAGCCCTGCGTGCACAGCAGCGGAAGGATACCTGCAAAAGTCCCTGCTAGATGCATATTTCTTCAGCTTAATCTCTACTCTACAGTCTTGAGATGAAAGAGGATTCGGTGCTCAGCAGGGGCCCAGATTCTATGGCAACAAACTCTTTGTATAACCTTAAGAACATCCTAAAACCTATCGGCCACCTCCATTGTAGAGGGAGGAGACATGGAAGCTACTGAACACCCGGCCTGGACTTGTAGAAATGAGACAGACAATGGTGGTGGTTGTCAAGTGTGGTAATATCAGTGACTGGGTTGATACGCTAAATGTAAAAATTGCATATACAATGTATATGTAATAAACACTAGAATTTTCTGCTTCTTTAGATTAGGTAGAGTCAGCACAGGAAAATTCCTTGCAAGATTACCAGCTCCATGTCAAGTGGATAGAGCCAAAGGGAGTTCAAAGGGCTAGTTGATGAAATCCATACAGCATTTGTAGCAACACAAGAGGAAAGTGATGACATTATACCTGCAACCACTCATAATAAAAGATTAGGAGTAAGTGCTAATAGAAAATTAAACTCTATCAGCTCCAAAGATCATTTATTTGCAGCAGGTTCATTGAACTATTCTACTGTCAATTTACAGTTACGAATGCCTGCAAATTTAAATATCTAGATGCTTGAGAATGTATAAGCATATATGCTGTTTGGGTATAGGAAAGGGTAAGGGTATAGAGTCAAATGTGAGATAACAAGGCCTTGTTTTTGATTCAGAATTTTCTCGTTTGTAATCTGAGAGAATTAACAGATGGAAAAAGCCTTTGCTTGGCCTCCATGTCTGACAGCTGGGCACACTTGTCTGAATAATCATATTAACGTGTAACACTGCAGAGAAATCCTGCAGTGACATTATTCTTCTTTATTGAACCTGAAATGACTTCTGTCTGGGCCTCTCTGAAAAATGAATGTAGCTTTAATTTATAATAAAATAGTCATTCAGGATTTGGTCCCTCTTTCCTTATGCCATGTAAACTTCAAAAGAGAAGCTATTTATTTTTGTACTGTAGGGAATGCATGACTGTTACCTCTTAGTCATCAATTTTAAGAGAAATGTTGGGAGATGAAACTGGAAACACAAGTTTGATGTCTTGATAGATAATACTGCCAGCATATATTCCTTCCTACAGATACTTACATTAGAAGCTTGTTGTGAGCTTGAATAGTTCACTGATTTTTGTCTTATTTGCTCATTACAAATCATCAGTTAGTCATAGACTACAAAGTATAGAGGAGGAGCTTCTGATTTAAATTCCAAGCACATTATCTGGACATAGAAGCCCAAAAGGCTGACCTGACGGCTTTCATACTTTAGACATTCCTGCTACGGTCAATGAAACGCTGCCTTTGTGGTCCTTTAAAACATATCTATCAAAAGGCAAACACAAAAGCAACTAGCCAGTTGAGTCCCTGTTAGCACTTTGACCTTATCATTGATCATAGTCTCTACATTTTGAACAGGAATCTTTAGCGGTTTGTAAGAAATACTATTAGGCTACAGAGACTTTTCTAATGTTCTTCACCCTGTGTTACTGAGCTGATCACCTCTTGCCATCAAGTACTATATCAATGTCAAAATTATTAATGTTGTGGTTTAAGCTGTATTAACGTCTGGCTACTGAAGAGCATGTGTTTAAACTGTTTTCAGCTCAACTAGCTGACCTCCTAATGGAAGCAATACGATTTATCCACAATATTAAATTTTTTAAAAGATAGATTTTAAAAAGACATTGGCAGAAAATACTAATCTACTGTATGTTTTCCCTTAAGAGTGAAATGTATATTGTGTTTCCTTTTATTTGACCAGAAAAAAAGGCCTCGATTTCTGCTAAATAGCATTTGTTTTACTGCTACTTTGATTCTCTTCTGACTTCAGTTTGAGTTTGTATACAGAAATGAATTATTGGAAGAATCTGAAGGTAGTTGGCAAACTTTTTAATGCAACTAAGGCCTTGATCCTGCAAACAATGCCATACATGGGAGCAAGTTGGTGCTTATAGAATGACCAAACTGTGTTCTCATTGAAATCTCACACTAATATAGGCTAAACTAGAAAGAAACTCCTCACGGACTGATGGTCATGAAAGAATTGTATATCTGTGTCGGTCAGCACTGATGAGATAGTGCTGAAATATCTTCTGATTATCACAAACAGTTAAAAACAGTTCAGTGGGAATTCTGTTCTCTACTTGTTTAACTAACTTGCAGAAATAAGGCCCACAATACATACTCTGAAAGACTGGAAAATGGTTAATAGAATTAAGATAGATAAAAGTGAAAAAGAACTTCTTATATACATAGAAGTACTAAAAACATTAGGCAGGCAAGAAAATGGACTTAAACACTTTCATGATTTTTTCAACTTTTATATATATAATTTTGTATGTGTGCATATTTCATACCTTTTAGGAAAAAGTAAAGAAGAGCTTCATATAACGCTAGATCTATTTTGGTGTTTTCTTATAATCTTAAAATAGTTCTAAATAATACGATCAACAATATCTGTTTCTCAGTAGGAGAAAGTTTAACAGAAAATGTATATTTAAATGCTGACATTAACTTTTCCACTTGATTGCATGGAACAGGTCCTGCCATGGACAAAACAGATTTTTTTTCAGACTTTCAGAAAGTCTAAATCAGGACAGTTACACTGAATTAATGAGATTAAAAGATTTGTTAATTTGTTCACTGAAAATCTGGCTTCTTACTTCATAGTATATAGGTAAATATTTCATTAAAGATAGCAGTAATGTTTGCAACCTGCAAGTAACTAAGAAGCATAACAGCTTAAAATGTCTTTTCGCTTTATATATAATATAAAGCTTATGATATATACATGCTAAATTCTGAATTAATGAAATTATCACTAAACATTAAGTACCTCTAGTTCCAACTCATCTCGGTCCATTTCTTGATGAATTCCTCCCATGTAGTCATTTGGGTCATAGTATTCATGCACTGATGGGTGACTAGAGGAAAAAAACGTTTATTTTAGGATGGCTCCGTGTACTCTAACATGTTAATCCATTTCACATTTATAGCAAGGCGTGATGAAATTATAGAATAGCAACCAGACCAAGATACTGCAGGTGGTAAATGATATGCAGTATATTATTTATACCATTAAATGCACCAGAGGAAGAAAATATACATATTCTAAAACATTCTGAGGTGTATTTGGCACGTGATGACGGATGAGGGACTTGTAAAGAATCCTAACATATATGTAATGATTTTCTCCAAATCTTAAGATGACTTGGGTAAAAAATATATAGGGAGGATAGTGGCAAAGGGGGAACCAAGTGATACAGACTAAGTGGACAGATATCCAGTAGGGAGCAATATGAGAGGGAATACTAGAGTTGCATTTATTTGTCAGTCTACATTATTTGCAGGCAAACAGACAAAATCATCCTTGCCTATATGCTTGTTATTTGCACTTTGCCTTGAGGATACAGAATTATATCAAATTGCTAAATATTGTAAAAAAAAATTTACTTCCAACTATTTGGATTTAAAACAACAGTATATTATTGATTGATTTAAAAACAACTAGCCATGCGTAATGACTTAAATACGGTTTAAATATGCACTATTTTTGAAAATTGCTACTCATTATTGGCATGTTGCTTCTTACGCCATGAGTTCTGGGACAGCTTTACTGTCCATACTTTGGAAGTTCAAGCTGTGTATTTTTTGGGGGTGGGGATGTGTCAGTTATATATGCTGCAGCTTTAATTACTCCTGGGGTGAAAGTGAATTTAATTCTCTGTTAACCAAATACACATTGCTGTAGGTAATAGACTGTATAAGTAGCAGCATCTGCTAAGATATCCAAATTGTTATATACAGACTGCTTTAATTTGAGTGGGATTTGTATCAGTCACAGGAAGCATTAAGGGAAAAACAGGCTGCACCCAGTACACCTGCAGCATTCTTTGCTTACACCTGCTGGGGAACAGGGCCCTTAAATAGCTGTTTGACTGCCCTTCTACCCAGGGCCTGCAGTGTGGCAGCATGTATGGGTAATGCTGGCAGCTGCAGCTCCAAAACAAGTCACTGATGATGCTAGCAGTGGCAATCTGAGTAGGGATCTTGGGGCAATGTCGGGCCATTTGACAGCACTGAGATTGCATTGCACAGGTATGATGTAGGCTAAACACGTGTTGTCATGAATCTTGTTTGCCACATTTTAATGCATTTGGTTTTGCAGTTGAGGAGTGGCAAGTAGTTTTGTCTTAGAGATACTGAGAAGACATCTTGCTGTTGTTGAAGGACACACAGTGTCAGTGCTCTAGGACTAAGTGTGTCTGGGGCACAGAGCCCCCAGCCTTACTGCCTGCTGACTGCCCACTCGCATGGATTGCTTGTTATCCTCTTGAGCAGTGTGTGAGGGTGTGGGGAATGTGAGCTAGGAGATAATTGTCATTTTTATTTGTAAGTACAAAAGCATCAAACTACCATTAACAATAATTAAATTTTGATTATAAAACATCCATGACAGCACTGATAAGTAATTTTAGTCCTAGGAAATAATTTATTTGAGTAACATCGCTGCAGGGTTATAATAAAGTAATTAATACAGTGGAGCAGAATGTAGCAGCTCTTAGCATTATACAATTTATAGCAGCCATAAAAAATAAAGTTAAAACATAAGCAACCTAAAGAGGCAGTGAGAGGAATTACAAGCAGCAATAACTTTATCTCTCAGACACCCGCAACAAACGAGCTTTATGAGGCCATGTTGTGACTCAGTGGAATTACTCATGTGAGTAATGGCTTGCTAAAGTGGAGAAAAAGTGAAAATAACCTTTTGAGTTATGGCTCCATGACATACAAATAGTGGCTATTTCTGTGAGCACACATTTGCCAGCCAAGAAGGTGAATTTGTGAGCTGCTTCTAACAGGCACCCCAAGGAATACAAAGCTTTGCAGTTACTTGATAAGCTACTACTTACTCTTCCGAGAGCAGGTATGGGTCTAGCACTGAGACGGGTGGAGTGGGCGAGCTCATCTTGCTCAGGGCCATGATGTGCTCAAAAGTGATATCTGTCTGTGTGCCCACATCTACCAGCTGCGACTCGGGAGTGGGGCTGAAGATCTTGGTGCGTGGAGTTCTCCTCAGCACCTGCACCACAATGGGCTCCTTGGCCGTTTTGAAGGCTTCCACTGCCTGCTCATGTGTTGCTTTAGATAAATCCTTCCCATTGACCTGTTTGGAAGAAGAAAGCAAAGCAATGAAAAGAGCAGCCAAGGCAGAGATCATCTGCATAATTTGTCTCTTTGTGTGAAAGCCTCCACTTCCATCTAAATACAGCCAGCACTAGGAGTAAATGTACTGATGCTTATACTAATACGGTGACTGTACCACATTAGGCTCTTGAATATGATATAAACATTCAAATATTCTAAAATATGTCCAGATTCTGACAATTCAACTCATCTTATATAGCACTTAGTTCATGCTGTGCTCTGCCATGTTTAGCCCAACAAAAGTAAGCGAAGTGACTGGAAGAGTAGGGCTAATGCAGTAGTGATACCTGAATTTGGCCCATAGCTACCTTGTTGCCCTCAGCAAAACAAAACATTAAAAAGGGTTAACTTGAGTGTAGAATCGATTGAAAAGGCTAAATTCCTTTTGAATTAACCTGTGCACATAACACTTATTATGCTGTCATCCTAAGTTTTATCGGAAAGAGGCGATGACACTTTATTTTCATAAACCAGCTGAGAAAGGAAGGTGTTAGCATTACGTTCCCATTGTGCAAGCAGTTGTATTGACTGCAATTACTCACAGTAATGCGCAGAATGTAAAGTTTGGCCTGGTCAAATTAAATATCATTAACTCGCACAATTGAGCAGATTACTTTAAAACAATTTGTGCAGCTGTAAAATTAAGTTCAGCATAATGTTTTCTGTGGAAAAAAAGGAAGTGCTGATTATGTTTCCATTTTTATTATTTGCTGCAAATTAAATGTTGCATGTTTTATTGTGTGCATCCTATTTTTGTGTGTACAACTAAACTGAGCAAGCAATTAAAATAAAAGAATCCAAATTGCAGCAAAGAATACTTTTCCCATTTACTCCCTAATATTGCAACTAACTTGATTAGATCCTTTAAGATGCTTTATTTCCACAGTGTGTCACTGATTGTTGCTACACCTGCTGCTATTTCCAGGTAGTAGCTTGACTAAGTTTTCTTTAAGCAGACAATGCAGGGGGAAGAAAAATTAAAAGGTGTTGCTTAAGGTAGCAGAAAGTTGTCAGATCAGATTTTAGAATTTGGGAGAACAGTTGGATAAAATTCAATTTAAAACCTCTTGCTTTAAAGGAAATCAGATATTTTGATAATGAAAACTTATAGTAAATTTCAAGAGTACTTGTATATAGCAGAGCCTATTTACTTTCTTGTCTAGAAAAACTACCAAATGTTGGTATTTTATTTCTAAATAGTAAAAAAAAAAAAAAAAGGCAAAATAAAAGGAAACAAAAGTATCCTGGGCTGCTCCCAGTGGCCTGCTTTTTGCTATCTCTGAAAGCAGCACTTGTGGCTGCTTTTGACTCATTATGAAACTTAAGCAAATAGATTATGTTGATAGAGATGCTGGGTTATTACCTGGAAAAGTCATAACTGGCAAACAAGATTTTCAGCACTTAAAAGCCAAAAAATGTATCACTTTCACAATAAGTTAAAAAAAATTCTCTACATTTTTTTTTTATTCTAATGGTTCTAATTTGTATTCAGCAAAATTCTTACTTATAATTACATCTGAAATAACATAGAAAAAATCCATGCATATGAATACTTCAGAAGACTGCCAAAATCTGCAAATGTGTATAATATCTTAAGAACCTTACATGGCATGTGACAGAGACAATGGGATCTTTCATGGTAAAAAAAGATGGATAAATTATCCTGTCTGACACGTTAAAATGCTTAGCTCTGGACCTTCTTTGTATTGGGAATACACTGGATTTGGAGAAAGCCAGGGCCACGGGGAAGTCTGAAGAATAGACTTTGACAGCAGTTCTGGTGTAGCCAGGCATTAGACTTAACAACTATGTGAGACAAATACTCCTATCTTACAGTAAGTATGGGATGCTTGAATTGTCTTTTATGGAAATTCTTGAAATGATGGTGCAGTATAATAGAACATTTGTAATATACAGTGCATGTTGTAGTATTTTGTACAAAAAAAGGCTGCAGAGGTCTGTTACATTGCAATAGCATCATAAAATCTATAGAAATGCATGGCACACTTCTATCTGGGATGTCAGGTTTTTTTATTAATTTTGAAGGTTTTTTGTTATTTGTTTAGATTTTGAATGAGAATAAAATAGTTGTTTGACCTCGATTCACTCACTGAAGTCACTGGGCATTGTGCCTTTTCAATGCCTTAGTTCAGACCTAAACTGATCTGAAGAGATCAGTAAAATAGTCAAAAAATGAAGCGAAATGTCACAAAGCCAAGCGTGCCAGCAGTATTCCATAGACATGATCAGATTCTGTCAATGGAAAGCAGAACGCTGTCATGGCCCATTAAGGTAGGACATGACATATATTTGTAATTAAGAAGAAGAGAGATGAGGCAATAAGATACAAAAGGGGAGACCAAGACACAAATCCAGAAGGAGGGCTCCTCCAACATTAAAATGATGTGTTAAACTCTCACTTTTATTATGCATCATTCATTAATTCATATTTTTAAGACATAGATGATGAGAAAACCGAAGAGAAACTAATAAAATGAATAAGGACGGTGATATGCAGTGCTTGACAAAAATAGACTCAGCAGATGAACGTCAATTTTTTGAGCCTTAATGATCAGGTGAAATTCGTACAGGACAGTCTATGAAGATTAGGACACACAAAAGCAACTGGTAGAATGTGATGATATATCTGAAGTGATCAGAATTTGCAAGGGCCATGGAAAAGATTAGGCAGGTCTGAAGACTCTCTTGGTGATAGAACAGCAATAGTACA
>JAUBOD010000623.1:3325026-3339984 GCA_032353885.1 Nothura maculosa | reverse complement strand
AAAGATTGCTCAGTGAAGTTTAAATCTAAAGTTGAACTATTAAACATGGACCTAGATGTTTCCTTGAGTCAGTCTAATTACTCCAATTCTACATATATGAATGATTTCTAATTGTGAAACAATTTGGTGCAAGTACTTGTATATTAGTTTTAGTGAAGGACAGTTCTATGAAAAGTGCTGCTACTGGGAGCTGTCAATGAAATATAGCACAGGTTAGTCCCTCACCACTACCGTTTTCTCAATATCCCAGCAGTTTGTATGCTGCCCTTAGTGCTTATGTCCCTTGGCCCAGTGGTAGCTTCCTCAGCTTGAAAGCACAGATCCAGTTTGAACAATAATGCTTTCACCAGCCCTATCTTCTTGGCTCCTCTCAGAGGTGTGCCAGGCCATGAGCATGTGAAGAGAACTCTGAAGTTCCTAAAATACTAAACGGTCATTATGTTATGTGAATATATTTGTATGTGAATGTTATTATTTATGAAAGTTGCCAGCTCAACATTCACAGAGGCAGAAAGCTTCTGACCTCAGATCATCTGGAGCAAGGGCAGTGCAAGGAGAGCTTGTTTCCTGCCAGTGTTTCTGTCCCTATTCTGGACAGACAATGTGGAGAGGAGGGTTAGTTTGTGCTCACTCATCCCATGAACTCTCAGCTGGAAGTGCCAGTTTTGATGGGCTGATTTGCTGATATCTTCCCACCATGAGAACTGGATGAACTCCATTATCTCCACCTGTATCCCAGGGAACAGCTTGGAGCATTGTCCAGCCAGTTCACTGTCATCTGTGATCTAAAATGCTGTGTTCTTATCCCTGGAAATACAAGGTATCTGTTTAGGAAATCATTTTGACATGTGCTTTCTTCCTAAACTGTGTGTAAACGTGTGCTTAAAGTGAAATGGGTTCTTAGAAATTTCTTAAAATGAGGTGCTAGTGGTTTTTTGTTATTGTTTTTTTTTTTTTTAAATATTACAAACCCTAAAAATCTGCATCTCATATGACTCATTCTTCTAACAGTTTCTTTCTACGGAGAATACTCTTTATTCCCCCAGGGATTTCCCTGCAAGGGGTAAAGCCCTTATTTCTGCTGCTGCTTATATGAGAGTTAATGATGCAGAGAAAAGCCATACTGGAAAAAATGGCCTAGAGCACCTTGCCACCTTTGTGGCTTTACCCTTAAGGAAATTCTTCCCATCCGCCCTTCATTTTCAGAAACCTTTAAAATCTTCTGGGAAAAAAAAATCTGGTTAACTAGGAAAAATAAAATAGCATTTAAATCTTTATACTCTTCATTAAATTGGGAAATAAATCTCAGGATGTATTTAGGCTCTTATGTGCACACGGGGAGTGTGCTGAGTGCAGTTTGTTGTCACAGATACTGCAGAACAAGGATCATGTTGCTGCCCCAGTTGCACTTGCCACCCGTGGTAAGTTGTTCTGCATTCAGATTTCAGGTTGCCACAGGCCCCTTTGTATTGGTAATAAAGAGCATTGATATGCACAGCTACAGTAGACTTTAATGACTAGGTGTCTTAATTTGCTTTTTATTATGTGATTAAAGGTACAATGAGGTATGTGTTCAACAAGAGGGAAGACCATTGTTCTGCATCATTAAGCTCACAGCAGCACAAAAAGAAATTGTGGGCAATGTGCCAAAGCCCTTAATGAAGAGGATCTCTCTGAATTATCTATGGATGAGGAAGGGATAAAGCCTGAGCGGGTATATTTGATCCTCTTTGTGCTCTCTGTTAGAAGGACTTTGGGAGCCAGACGTGCCGGACCTTCTGGAATTGTAATTTATTGAAGCATTAATTTCCCAGCCATATTAAAGCTCTTCGTCTAATAGAGAACAGCACAGCTATGTACTATTACTAATTCTTGCAAGTGTTTTCTGAATTCCTATATGTCAGAGTCATGAACTTATTAAAAAAATGAATACGTTAAGGAGGCTTGTTTATAGTAATGCACAGTATTTCATAAAACAAAGTTGTGCAAATTTTGTCCAACTCTCAGTCATGTGACAGGAGGGTTACATGAACATATCTCTTGTAGTAGGTATTGTTTTGTATTTATTACTAACCAGTTTTAAAACTTGGTCTTTTATATCCTATTACTTGAAAAGAAATTTATTTTCATCTCTCTGACTGCTAAATTCTATAGAATTTCATCCCAATTATCTTCTGAAATGGAGAAAATCAAGGTATTACCCTCTTAAAATAATTATGCACAATAATTTGTACTCTAGAGTAGTTGGAGATCCTAGTTTTTAATAATGCAGTTCTACTATGTTAGAAATTCTGATTTTATAGTTACATGCACCTTTTACTTGCATGAAAGTAGAGGATGCTCCACCTGTGTTTCCCCAAGAGGACTTGAACGCTTGAAGCTCATTGCTGATCCTGTTCACTGTGACAGCAAGTCGAGTAGATGCTGCTGAAACAAGGCTGCAACATTTCCCAGCTTGATTTCTAAATCCCAGCTAGTGTCAGAGCTGCATCTGCAGTCAGCATTGGGCAATCTAGTAATCTTAGATAACAGTAGGACTGTTCATGTGAATGTTGATATGACCAATTTTAAGGAAATGCATTTAAAGAATTGTGTCTCGCATCTGTCAAGAGATGTCAGGGACTTGCAGAGGTTCTCAGGCCTCTCTGTTTCACAACAGATGTTGTGCAAGTTCCCTAAACAATTCAAATATTCAGATTTTGTTGTGTCTCTGTTCTGGTTGTTGCCCTTCTACATGTGATTCATTGATAGGCATCAAACACAGACGTATGGAAACCGGGCGACCTTGTGGATTGGCAGCACTTGCAACAGACCCTGCAGGATCTGAACAGGGGACTTGCCAAGGCTGCTGCAAAAGGCTCCTTCTCAATACAGAATAATGGCCAAGAAATCTTGTTACCTTCCTCTAATATTCTTATCATGACATGCGTAGCACTTAATAAGTGCAAGTAAGTTGATATAAATAGCAATGACAGCAAACATGTTGTCCCTATTCGTTCTCACAAGGTTTTATTTTCCCTCTAGTAGTGTCCTCAGGGTGTGTGATTGCGAATTAGAAAAACTTTGTGTTTAAACTTTAATCACTTCTCTAGTGCACGGCATGCAAAACACGTATTTTATTCACTATGTTGTGAGCGACATCAATAGCTGAGATAAGCACAGGTGGGAGCCCAGCAAACGGCTCCAGCTCCCCATGCTCTAACGTTCGGCAATACCCTCTGCTGGCGAGTGCCCTGCACGGCAGCGCGGCCGCTTCGTGGCACCCTTTGCATCTGCTACTGCTCAGAAACATGGCACAAATGGTTGTTTATGTATGTAAAGTTCTAGGGATCTTCTTTTTATCTGATGTGTTAGTACAGCACAATCCTCTTCACATTTCAGAGGTTAATGCTAAAATATTTTCCTATGTTTATTTCCAAAGAAGAAAGGAGATATCCCTTAGATATCTAGAATCATTTTACAGGGTTTAGCCATGCAGTTTGAACTGAAATTATGTTTTAAATGAGACATAGGAGTAATAAATGCAGAGAAATGTTGTACACAGAAAAAAGTGCAGAAACATAGGAAATGACATTTCTGTAATAGAAGCTAGTGTTATCACATTTTTATAAAACTTACTAGATAATATAAACAGTTGGATGTATATGTAGAGTGCTCACTTTGCTCTGCTGACAGGTCTGACTAGCTGTTAGGTGCTACACTGGCACACACAGAGGTGCAAACCCTGCAAGAACTAGACATAAACTTCTGCAGGCAGCTGCAGTCCCTGGAGGACGTGAACACGCTGCCCAGCAAGAACCATCCGCAGGTCCTGGGCAACAGCGACAACCCGCAGTGACACGTCCCGCAGTGCACGTGGCTCTCTAACTTGCTCCGAGCGTGTGTGACCAAGCTGTGACCCTTGCCAAGAGACTGGAGAAAATAGCTCCTGTTCCGTCACACAAAGGTTTGACCCAGAATAACACGCATTTAAATGTCTGATGTTCTGCAAGTGTAAAAGAGTAGGTGCATCATAACAACATAATCACTATACACAAATCAAAGAAGGATATCATATGAAAATTATATGCAAACCTTTTCATTTTCATTAGTAAAAGCAATTTGTGCTATTTCATTTTCCCTGTCATTAACAGTGGTCACCAGTCTGAAAGATAACATTTACTTTTAGAAATGAAAGCTAATCGTTTACCTGACAAACTTCATATAGTAATTTGTACTGCTCTTCTTGCTTCTGCAGAGTGCACAAACTGCATCCCATGTTTAAGTAAGTGGCAGAAATAGTCTTCCTTATTCACCAGCGCAGCCACAGGAATATCTGTTAACCAGCATGCACGCAGGTATCCTTCGAAATACCTAGGTGAGGCGGCTGAGCTGAAACCCTTGCAGCAGCGTTGCAGGGAGCGCTGCAAAGCGCCCGCGCTTCCCTTCTGTGTTTCCCTTCTGCGCTTCCCTTCCCCACTTCCCTGCCGCCCCTCGCAGCGCTCCGCGCTCCCTCTGCCGCGCCGAACTGTGCTCCAGTGCGCCCGCTATATACTGCTGCTCATGCATATTAATCAGGGCTCATTGCCTATTCATAACAGACAGTGATACAGAAGCTGTAATTGCCAGCTATGACAGCTGAAATTCCTCTAATTAACAGGCAAGTGCTTCAGTAGCAGGCATAATAAAAGACACTAACAATTTTGTAAACCATTTTGTAGCAATTACAAATAAACATGGCTACATTTTCCTATGGTCCCTCAGGATAATTCTAACCATGTTTAAGCAACCTAAAAGTATGTTTTAAATGTATGTCATAATGGAATGAATCTACTGGAGCAAAGCTCAGCAGTTGCAAAGATGAACATGCTGGGTGCATTTTGATTTCCCCTTACACTGTGATGCCATCCAGGACCTCAGTTGTACTGTAGTGAATGACTGAACCAGGCTCATAAACACAGTACAGAAAGGCTGTGCACAGCCTTAGGACTTGGTTACCAAGCGAAAGAGTTGCTAATGGTGAATGCATGTGGATTTAGAAAATATGGCAAAAAGGAGGCCTTGAATTGATATTTATTGTTAAGTTTTTGTTAATTTTGAAACACTGAACATTGGCCATCTATGCTGTTGACTGAAGTGTTGCTTTAGTGCATAAGGTAGCCTGATAGTCAGGCTAGCATTTATTTCATCAGGTATGTTTTTTATTATAAAAATCTAATTTGTATTTCTTTATTCTTCTTGTAAGGGGAAGTAGTATCACTCCCTCATTTAATTCAGTCCAGTTTTTTTAAGGCAGCTTGCCATACTTTAAACATTTGGGCTAAAAACATCTATTCTGAGCATTGCCCAAGGCTAATTTTTCTTTTTAGTGCTTTATTTCAGCCAGAGTATTTCCAAGAGTGAGACTGCAGAAAGAAATGCATTATTTGTCCATGTAAAGAATTTCTGGATATGTTTTCTTTGAGAAGTCTTTAGCATCAACATAATTTGAATCAAGATTTTGAAGTTTGGCACCTAGATGATTTGTTTTGTCCCTGTGAAATCTGCCTAATGTGGTAGGGTTTTAAGCTATTGTAGTTACCTATTTTCAGTAGTAAGTTGCTACAATTGCTAAGTTGAATTTGCATGAGAACCATTCAGAGATGAATAAATTCTTTATAACGAAAGGTATGGGGCAAACCTTCTACTGCTACTATGCTTCCTAATTGCTGCTTGGGGTTCAGCTGGACCCATGAAAGAGCCATCCCTATAGGATGGGACCCATGTCAACTGCACGATTGCTGTTGCTTACAATACAAATTGGGGTAAGCTTTAAGAGCTAAGTCTTGTGTCATAGAGGAGCCCTGATAAACGTGTGGTGTGCACAGTACAGGGACAAGTGGCTTGGTGTCCAAAAGCTAATTTCTAGGGAACACAAGAAGGAAAGCACCACAGCAGCGGGCACTGTGAAGAGCCAAGTCTTGCTCTCTCTCTAAAGTGTAAATTGTGCTTGGCAGATCTTAGGGGGAATCCTGTCATACAGCACAGCTAGTTTTGCTTTTTGTATTTGTTTTAGTTGTGACTTATGATCTCTCTGCCTTTAACTACAAGCCTACTGAATTTTGCTAGTTAAATGTTTTGTTTATTTTACCGTTAAGTCTGTCAGATGTTGGCAGGTGAGGCACAAATGAGCACCAATGAGACTGGCGCACTTTGTGTCCTATCTGCCTGGCATAGGCTGAGGCAGAGTGAAGAGCATCAGGGCAGTCTGGGTCCTGGATGCCACTTAAGGACCCCAAAGGCTCCGCAGGTCCCTCCACCAGCTCCCTACGACCGGGTACTGCCAAGGCCCTGGACTTGGAATCTATTCCCAAGGGCAGGAACCAGCTCCTGGCTGCTCTGCAGGGAGCAGATGGCCCAGACCTGGGCAAACAGCAACCATCGCACCCTGTTTTGGCAGTCCTAGTGCCGGCTTGGTAACATTAGTAGTGGTTTGGCATTATTTATTTTGTTTCTCTAAATGTAAGATCCTTTGCTTAGTATTTAGTAACAATTTAACGCTATATTTTTGTACATAGGCTTAGCAAGTTCTGTTTAAACAAACGATCGCCATTTAAGCAGTGTGATGGTGGAAATGTTTGCTTAATGTATCAAGACTTTGATTACTTTTCTTATTTTTTACAAATATTTGAGACTCGAGAGAAACAAAGGCAAGGAAAGAGAACAGCTGTGACTTTATAAATACTTCTTGCATTTGCGAGTTGTATAAACAGAAGTCAGGAAACTGTACAGATTCTGATTACACAGAGTGGTGTGAAAGAAGATTGTTTGTGCCATACAATTGTACTTCAGCATTAGTATTTGGAATTTTTCAAAATGTGTTAGCGTGCTTTTTAATTAGAGCTGTGGGGTCGTCTATTAATGCTGGAGTGCCTTTGTGCTGAGTGTTCAGACTGAGGTCTCCATCCCTCTTTTTATTTGCGAATTTCCAATACTGCAATACATCAAGAGCTATGAAATGTTTGCTTCTTAATAATACATCTAATTACTGTAGATCTACTTTACCCTTCTAAAAAGTCCTCTGCCAAATACTTGAAAGCTAACTAGTATTTTGGATGGTTGCGTGCAGGCACAACAATTAAATACATACTCTAAATATAACTGCAGAAAGATCTCAGATCTGCTCATTTTTGTATAGGGACATAGCAGTCTGCCTGTATCTTGGAAGCCTCAAGACTGGAGCCAAAATATTTAAACTAAAACATACCACAAGAGAGGATGTGAAAGCAAATGTAAAATGTTGGCTTTACTCCCATCAGTTAATGCTGAAGTCTTGAGATCCTTATTTGCTCCACTTAGCTTCTCTGAAAGAGCTCCAATTCTCAGTAGAAACTTAAATGAAATGGTATTTATTGTTAAACCATGGAAGGAACTGTTTTGCCTTCTGAGCTCTTTAAGGAGTTTGATATCTCTTTAATTTATACCACTTGAGACAGACAGTAACATTATAGGAACACATACGCAGCATTACTGTAAGCACTGCAAGGACACTACAGAGGAGAACTCTTATTGTGTTGATTCAGTCTTTCCTGAAGCAGAAATGATAAGGTCAATATAGGATAAGTAATTGTTAATATGTCACCGAGACCTTCTGATGGAGAAAATTAGAATTATAAGAGCTAACCTTTGAACTACAAAACTGCCAATACTGTGGGCAGCCCATCTGGGTGTGTTACAGAAGTGGCCACAGGTCTTGGTCAGAGTAGGATGAAGGATAATCCCTAAACCAGCAAACGTCCGTGCAGCATTACAGTGACAGAGGAATGGGAGTGAGGGAAAGAAGGCTTTAGCTACCTAAAAAAGAGAATGCAGTAATGGAAAAAAAAAAGAAAAAAAGAAGGGAGCTCTTCACCTGATAGTAAACTTGGTTCTGAAATTACCACCTGCCGCCTTGTACTCCAAGCCTAGCAATGCCCAAGTGAATGATCTGGCAGAAGAAAATGTTGCAAATGTTATCTGCAGCTCAAATCCTTCATGTACTGCTTGTTTCACTAATTGTGTCACCAGCTGGAAAAGGGGCCATCCCTTTCCAACTGGTGACACAACTGGTGACACGCTTGGCCACTAAGAATCACCCATCTAAAGGCATAAGAGTATGGTAGAAAATCTAGCCATAAACTGGCTTTGTCTTCCAAAAGCTCTCCCTTGCTAGAAGAAACCGGTGCTTCCTGGCAAAAATGATGTTTGATTTCTCACTTTTGCTACTGAAACAGCTGAGCTTGTCTCAATAATTTTTACAGGTGATTTAAACAATTAGGTTCTATTTAAGTAGAGTGCCACATTTAAGCATGCACAAATGGTCAGTTTTTATATGGAAAAGACACTGTAGTTATCATTGCCATAGTTGCAAGAATATTTAAAGGAAGAAAGCAAATTATGAAAAAGTAGGACTATGGAGTTGAATGTTAGGTATACGCTTGTGTCTGTAAGATGCATGTGCTCTCAAATCTAAAATTACTTACGGAGCTATCCCCACTTTGCCTTTGCTGTGAAATATCACTTTAGAGGGATAACACTGGTAAGCAAAGACTGCTATGAGTGATAGTTCACTTTAGAATATAAATGTTTTCTGTAAAAGCAATAATACTCTTTTAACAATCCCAGGGCAAGCAAAATGATTCACTGTACTTGAATGCTGCATAACAACTATTGACGTAATACTTAATCTTTAAAACTGATAGACATGTGCTCAAAAGCTAATAAAGTTCGTTCTAATACAAATGCACAAGTAAAATAGTATATCATCCTCTTTGATAGCTCTGGATCCTGATCGTATAACTGTAGCCCAAGGACAAAGAAAATTGAAGTGATTTAGAAAGGTGCCCAATAGAATATATCTGTTATTAGGCAGTTTGCTGGAGCAAAACAGTAATGTCAGAAAGATACAGTGGTGTAAAATCCATTTGACTGTGTCCAAATGCTTCTGCTCTTTGACCTTAATGTCTTCAAGATGAACTCCCCTTAGGGTCAGCAGAACAGTACTGAATAATATATGTCCAGGAACTGCCAAGACCTTCTAAGACCCAAAGATTTCACTTAGTTTTGTATTTTAGCTATTGTATTCATATTATGTTTGAATATGTCTTCTGTTTGAAAAGACTAACTTTTATTTCATAGTTTTTTACGACTATACATTTAATTTGAAGCAGAGCAAAGCACGAACGCAAAACATGTTGTTTATATGCGGCATTTATGAAAAGAATGGGTGGAAATAGTAAGCATTGATGGTAAATAGTAGCCAGAATAAAAGAAAATTATTTATTCATTTCTAGGTTGAGGTGGACAATGAGGAATCTGCTTTCTTACCCAAAACTCCTAAGCACAAAGACCCTGATGAACAGACTGTCAACGACGCGGGATTATAAGGCTGTTATGAACAAAGGAAACGTAAGTGTGCATTTTTGTCTCTGATTTTGGTAAAGACACATTCCTGCTGAAGTTCCATCCTGGGCTATGTGTGTAATTCTGTGACAGCCTGACAGAGGCTCCAGCAGTGACCGCAGTTCTGTGCGAGGCATTATGCCCATGAAGCTGATCTGCTTCAGCAAAAGTACAATAAAAAGTGGATTGATCATATGGGGAGGGAGAAAACAGTCACAGAGGCTCGGGGTGGTGCTGGCTCTCAGAGCGTCGTGGCTGTGCTGCGAGCTCCATCCATATTTTCCTAGTGCCAACCAAGAAGTAATCTTGAAATTAAGTTTGTGTGAATATTCAGAAATACAAAAGATGGCTGAGCTTTTCCTGAGTTTCCTGGTATACTCATAGTTATCTGCTATTTAGTGCATAAAATACACTAATGATACAGCATGGTATTTGTTTTCCATCTATTATGTTTACAACTGAATCTTATCAGTATTTGAAATTGCGACTCCACTGTGTTGCTTTCTTGTTTCATTATGAAATCAATACTACTGTGATAAACATGATTTGATAAAAGGCTCTCTAAGTCTAGAATCAGTTTTTTAGTACAGGAAGGACACTTTTCATGTCTAGCTCATCTCTCTTTGAACAAAGAATTCTAGTTTATTGAGCAAAGTTCACTGCTTTGTGCACTTCATTGCACTTAAAGTTCTTACAACTTCATTTTCTACAATTAATATTACCTAGCTCTATCTTAAATGGCAATGGAAGCTACTTCTGCTTGTTAATAGCACAGGTATTTTTGGGAGGTCCTGTGAATCAGTGGTAGATTACGTGTTTAACTTAATGAAAAGAAGAAAGAATTGCTATATAGGTTATTGTATTGTTTAGCTACATAGAGTTATTATGTGTAATTTCGCAGCTTCTTCTCTTAAAATACATATTCTGGTAACCAGCATTGATTAAGTAGATTTGAAATGAATAATGAAGTATAAACTTTTGATAAAAGAAATGTGAAAGTACACAGGCAAACAGTGATGCAAAGTAACAGCTACAAATGAACATTGCTATTGCAACATACATTCACATACTGATCTGGTTACACAGAGCAGAGCCCCATAACTGCAGACTCTTCTTGGTGCATAAATTGGATTCAGACTTTCATATAGACTCTTTTTGAGGGGCTTGCAGATTGTTTAAGAAAGTTGCTAGCATTTGAGTTTCTGCTACTTTCTCTATAGAAACAGACCTTTCTAAGCATTTCACAGAAATTGTATAAGTTCGATAGACAGATATTAATTAATGAGATTACTGTTAATTTTCAGACTAAGTGGTGTTCTGGTATTTCAAAAAAAAATTATATGTCCATGATTTTTGTCCCAGTGGCAAACTGTAGTAAGACACTGGGCTCTGAAACATGAAGGCTTTTATGATTTATGTTATGATGGTACCTGTGCATGTTGCTTTTTTTTGTTGTTAGTCTGTTTTTGGGGTGTTGGAGTACTTGAAAAAGATGTCAATAAGTCAGTGGAATTTGTTATCCACTGTCCATCTTTGTGATAATTTGTTATTCCCTGAAATGCGAGGGCTGCTGCAGAGTACCATGCTCTCTGTTCCAATAATTTTTGTCTGCTCTAGGATGATGATAGATAGCTCATGCATTTCTGAGCATCGTGCCGTGCAAAGAATGTGCTGGATTGAATGCATATGTCTAGAGACACAGTCACTTCATGGCTAGAAAGAAAGAGACTCTAGATTACTGAGAAATGCACATAGGAAAGCATTAAATAATGCCTGCACAAATACAGCACTGACGACAAGTGAGGGCTAATCTACTTAAAATATTACCTTGGTCACCAACACAATGGTCAACACAATTTTAGTTTAACTTACAATACTTTCCTTTTCTAGTTATTGGCTGGATTTAGTAGGTTTATAAACTAGCAAGCTCAAATTCAAAAGTCTTTGAAATTCTGGTTTCTCTCTGCTTTCTTTTGAGTTCATGTTCATAGCAAAGGACAGAAATCAAAATAATTAAAGCTTAAAATATTCTCATTTCATGATGTGGCTAACAAGTGAAACTACAAGTAATGATGTAATCTAACATGTCAAAAAAGAAAATGAAAAGAGGAGACAGAAGGCAGGAAGGAGCCAAGGGATACAATGTGCCATGTCATCTTCTAATTAACTAACTGATCCTTTAAACTGTCAAAATCAGCGAGGAACTCCATGGCCCAGTGTCTCATTAATATTCATATTAGGCCACTAGACACTACGATTCCAGTCCCAGTGGTTATAGTTAAATGTAAAAAAAAAAAAAAAAGGCTACCTAAGGTTTCAACCGCTTCACATTCATAGGGAAATGAAGGCAGGCCACCCTGCTTTCTGCAGACCTCTGCGGGGGAAAGTCTCTGAGGATGCATATTGATTTCTGAATTATTATGGGGGTTGTATATTGAAAAACAATTATTTTTCTTCTTGCTATGAGCTGCCACATTGTTAATCACATTGAAATCCATGTTGTCAAATGAAAGAAAGATGCACACGACACTGTAATACAAGCCCATTTTTAATTTTGTGCACACCAAATGAATATGCAGTTAATAAAACCCTATCATTGAGAGGAATAGGTGACTTCATTTTGCCTTGTAGGATGCAATTCAGGATTGTTTGTACAAAAATCTGGAGATCTCAAGCAAAATAATCTTTCATAATCTTCTTATAATACAATTATTCACTTGCATTTCAGCCTAGCAGTCACACTAAATAGTCTTATGAAGCTTGAAGTCTAAGGGAGCAGCCGACGTGGTTTTCCCAATAACCTTCTCCATAGTTTCTCAGGGCGGGATGAGGCTCTGCTCTGGGTCACTCGCACCCTGGGGCCAGGACAGGCTGTGGCTAGCAGGAGGGGACGAGGGTAAAATTCAGCACCCTCGGAAGGCAAAGGGAGTTTCAGCTCTGGCTTTGTAGAGACAATTTTGATCCCAGACTGTAGTGAGGACAGTTAATCCCATTTTATACTTGCCATTTCTATCTGCAGATGACACAGTGGAAAGCAATATCTTATATAGCACTTCATAGCACTGTGATCAGTAAGGAGTAGTTGAGCTGTAAATCACATGCTATATACTCGAGGAAAAATGATTAAAAGGTTTGAATCTCATTAATGTCTTTAATTGATACTAAAGAAAAAATATCCTGCTTTACCACCCTGCTCCTCCTTTCCACTTCACATCTCCCTTTGCCAGTTTCCCTTGAGAAAACTTGTAAACGATTTCACACAACTCCTAGAGAAAATAAGAATTTTAAGTAAAAGAAGAAATAATCAGGCCCTTTGAAAGCTCCATATAGGTCATGTCCTGTGTGCAGAAACGGGCAGGGAGGCAGATGCTCCTTTGGAAGAGCAGTGTGGGAGGCAGCTCTGCTCCTCCTGCTGTTGTATCTCATCCCTTGCTGTCCTGCATCCCACACTGGCCTCCAGCATCATCTCAGCAGACTTATTTTGGGTTCCTGCTTTGGAAGTCATGGACCTCTGAAGTGTGGGCTCCTCCATGAAGGCAAATTTCACTGGCAAATGAAGGAAGAATCTCTAAAATGTGCACACAAACACCCATGCTCCAGCTACACAGGTTTGTTATTTGCCTGGGCAGCATCTCACTGCCTTCCCATCCAGATGAAAATGCATCTCTATGCAGAGATAGTAGCCTATACATGTAGTAGTCAGTATCTTTTTCTATTGCTTAGGCTCTATTATGTAGGAAAAACAAGCTTAAATAACAACAACAACAAAAAAATTAAACTGTCTATGTTTAGGTTAACAAGCACTGAACTGCCAGACCACAAATCTTGAATATGTTGACTATAAATGTCTACTAGGAGCATATGTTATGGATCAAGAAACACACTGATTAATCCAGCAGAGACAGAATTCTGTCACTTTGGTCATGGTGCATGATACCATAGAAGAGAGTACTAAGGGAGTAAATGAATAGAAAACAAATGCTAATGAAAAATATAGCTGTAAAAGAAGGTTACCTTCCAAAATACAGTTTTATTAGTTGAAATATTTTCACCCATACATGTATTTAGGAAAAAAAAACCTGATAAGTTTTTCCTGAAATCATGCTTTAATATTGGGAATTTTTCTTGTGCATGAGGTACCAGGGCCAATACTCTGTGGATGTGATTCTTTGCAAAGAATCTCCATGATTCTTTGTAGGGACTTGGGCTTTCCAAAGAGCCTCTGGTGAAAGGCAGGTTCCCAACTCTGCTCATCATTCAGTGGTGTTTAAATGTGTGTCTAAGATCTAGCTCTTTTGCAAGGAGAACCTTCTCTCTCATAGTGTCCTGACAATGTGTGCAGGTATAGTTGCTAACTTCATGTATAATGTATGAAATTGATTTTTCAGAAGTATTCAGCGGGCAGCTATATTAACTTCATGCATTTTACACGTTTTCTGTCTTACTTGGGTAAAGGATAAGCTTCTAAGTAATTCTAGACGAAGAGTGTATGTGTATGTATGTATTTTGTTTGGCAATATGTATTGCTAGTATGGGGTATAGTAAGCACAGCAGAAAACATATGCCCTTACAATTTTACCTGATTTTATTGCAAGATGAAATCAGATTTCTGTTTTCTGGAGGAATAAGCAATGCTGTTTTAGGGAGCTTCCTTTAACAAGCCACTGCTCAGTTGCATTTGTCCTCAGCTTGTTCTTCTGCATAATTTAAAAGACAGCTGTCATAGCTACATGCTCTCCTGTCTGCAATCTGACATTTGTACAGTGGTAAATAAACCACATACTGTGCTCAGTGCTATCAATGCGAGGGCTCTGTTCTCACTAACATCCTGGCCATGCCCGTGGTGCTCACGTTGTTCGGCTGCCCCGGAACCCGGCCAGGTTGCGAGAGGGGCTCGGTGCCGCAGGCTGCCATGCACAAACCGCACTAAGAACTTGAAGGAACAAAACACAACAACCAGTGACACCCTGCGCTGTGACTGCCTTCAGCAAAGGGGTACAGTTAATTGTTCACTAAACACTGTAAGATCAAGTTGACATGAATCAGGATCAGGATCATGACTTTAGTTCTGCAAATATATGTATATCCTTCGGAGAAAAGACTAAACTCGGTCTTTTTAAAAACTTAGCTACATGGTTAGACCCCATGATTACAAAACCAAACACATTACATTAGTCTATTAAAACTGAAAACCTGCTACTTATCATACAATCCTGTACTGGCTGCTAATCTTTCCTCCATATGATGCTGTTTTCATTTCCTGTGAAGCTCGCTCACTACCAGCAACACAACAGAGCACAGCACTCACTGGCCAGCAGTGGAGCTGATTATAAAAATCTATTGTCACTTGGACAATACTTATAATAAAATACCTACAATTTATGAACTCATTTTTATTGTAACTGACATATGAAAGCTGGAGCCTGGTGATGATAAGGATGCTTATAAAAAAGCTGGAGCCTAATAATTATAAGGACACCTGAACAAGCGCCACTGAAAATTTCTTATCTTTTACAATTAAGTTAATACCATGGAACTGGGTGCATCCAAGTATTTTTT
>JAUBOD010000623.1:3299335-3324926 GCA_032353885.1 Nothura maculosa | reverse complement strand
AACAAGCGCCACTGAAAATTTCTTATCTTTTACAATTAAGTTAATACCATGGAACTGGGTGCATCCAAGTATTTTTTGTACACTATGAAGATCATTTTTTAATTGAAGCTAAAAAGCACAGTAAACATGTTTATTAAAGGAAATAAGAAGCTAAAAGTAAGTCCTGACCTTTGCTGTAATTGTCCAGTAATGATTTGTTATTTACTAAGTGGCAAAGGTAAATAGTATTAATATTCTAACTTTCCTTGCTGTGGTTAAAAATACCCAGGGGCAATGATGCATTCAGGCCCTCTCTTTCCTACACTTACTCATGGATGCTTTATACTGCTGCGGCTGCCTTAAAAATGGTTGTAGGATAATGAGAGGATTTATGAAATGGAAACTCTAAGCTGAAACACAGCGTAAAGACCTGGTATATTTGATTGATGTCAGAGGTAATGACTTCCCATAAAGATGAAGTTTAGAAATATTTTTTTGTGGGATTTATCAGTCAGGGCTCATTTCATATTCAGTCTCTGTTTATCATTAGATTGGTGAAAACATACAACTTTCTTAAGGCTGTTTCCAAGTCTCTGTTTTTAACGCTTACAAAGGATTCGCCTTTTCCTTTGTCATTCGCACATTTGAAGATACAAAGCTATAACAGCAAGAAGACATTAATCTGCAGAACTCAAGAGTTTAATGATGAGATAAACAAACAATGTTTTTTAAAAAAAAGTGTACTGAAATGTAATATAGGTGGTTTTATACTGAGAAGTGAAACTACTTGCTTTTATCTGGGGTTTTCAGTTACGTGTAATAGTTCTGATAGGTTTCCTCCATAATTTTCCTTGTTATATCCTTGTAGACAAATTCTGTTGGGGGAATTTCTCTAAGAAATAAAAGAGAAATAGTGTTGGAGAGTTATTGAATTCATAATTCATGGAAAGGAAGTTTGGTGGGATTTTGCTTTCTTTTAATAACAGATTTTTCTAAAAGTCAGGAATGGCAGCATTAGTGTTGTTTCAGCTTAATGGTGATTTTCATATCGATGGGCAGGATTAAAATGCTCATTTCTCAGTTCTTCTGCAGAATTTGAATTTTTCCTCTCTTAGTTTGGACATCAAGAAGAGCAGTCAAAATAAAAGGGAAGATTTTGCAGGTTCTTCCAGTAAACACATCACCTCCAAAAGGTGGGAAGCAAGGATTGCTGTTAGAAAGTAGCCAGCAGCTTCCAAAAGGTGGCACATGAGGTTTCTGAACACCCAGCATGAATTGAACTTAAAATGCTGCCCCAACAAAATGTGATTGCTGTCTCTGTTAAAATATGTCTTGAGAAACCTGAAAAACCTTTGACTCATCACCCAGTTATAGTTAATATTACATCTTTAAGTTGTTGAGTAAGTCATTTTTAATATAAGTCGATTTGATTGTGTGCCTTTAAAAAGTGACCATTTGTAAGAGCCAGCATATCAGCAGGAAGAAGTAGTGTGAAGCTTTTTTGTGTGTGTGCTACTGTGGATGTAGCCTTGGGGTTGCACTAGCAATTACTTGGATCAGACTACAGGACTTTTATGATTAGCCTGCAAACTTTGCTCTGCTTGGAAGAGAAAGGATTAATCTTTTCAACTGTCACAGCACATAGCTAGCTTTGTACTGTCACTCTTGGCTATGATGGTAATTTCTTAAATTGCACACTTAGGGTTAAACTCTTGCTCTTGAGTTGCACTATGTGTCAAGGATTTAAGTATCTGTTTTGTGTGATTAAGAGTAATTTTGAGCAATTAAAGAAAACAGTTCATTTGTGGCAGGTGGCAGAAAGCTAAAGAAGATAATTACTCTTTTTAGCCATCTGTGTTAACTGTCATTAGCAGAATTAAACTGAGATTCACCACTTCTAAATTTGAGACAATGTTCCTTTCCCTTAACTACATAATATAATACTATGTGATGTCTAATTAGAAAAACAATGTCATTTCACCCAAATGGATACCTATATATTAATGTTCTTAAAAATACTGGTGCTTTAAGATAAAAATTTAAGAACTGCTTGTATTTAATGTCTTTAAATTAATATCTCTGAAAAACTGTTCACCTTTGGTAAGTGAAGTCTGTCCTGTAAAGTTTTGATCTATATCATCAACAGCTTCAGAATTAAAATTCTATAGGAATTGTTCCTATACCTTCCATCAGTGTTGTAACTATGACAGAATCCAATCCATTCTAATGGAACTGGGTGAACAGGTAGCATTTCTCGTCATTTCTGTGGCTACTCATGGGGATGCAAATGTTCGCATGGCTGGTCTGCAGAGTACAGGACTTACAGCATCAGCTAGCCAGGTTTTCAAGAAAATCCTGAGCTTTCATTTGCTTTTTTCCTGTGCCTTTGTGAGTGACTTTCACAAGTAAATGACATGTTTTGTGCTTTTGCTGTAGTAGGAATAAAATCAGTAATTGTACTGTTATTCTGTCAGGGCAGGAATCATTTGCCCAAATGGGTATCTGAGTTGCCATCTGAGATGCTCTAGGAGACCCGCACAACAGGCACATAGCACTTGGGACTTAGGAGAACCCACAGGCCTTTGAAGCAGCATCTGGAAGCCAGTCGAGAAACCCCTCCGTGTCTAAAATGATAATGATCTTGGAGGCAACTGAATCGCAGTCTACATGTTGTCACTTGTCTATGATTGAATAGTAGAGCACAATTTTTCATTGTATAAACATTACTGCCAAGCTGGTTGGGCAGTTTGGGTATCAAGCTGAGCAGTAGCTACATCTAGAGAAATTAAATACGTATTTACATAGATTAGATGTTCTTCTGTATAAAGTTTGTCACTAGGTTTATGGTGCTGTGGTCCATAAATTGTTGGACCATTCCAGTAACTAGTGAGTTGTGCTTGTTTGAAACAAAGGAAATATTTGTTATGGAGGAAACATAAAGAAGATGAATATAAATGGATAGCTTTATGTTAAATATATAGGACAGTTATTCAAATCTCCTCAGCACCAGAGGAGCTTTGCTGGGTAACTGTATGCCCTTTCTTTAGCAGAAGATACTTTTTGCCCCCTTGTTCCCTTTTTGAGCTGTATTCTGGGAGTTTTGTGCAAGTGAAAGAAGGGAGTGAGAAGCCGAGACTGTGCAGGAGAACAAAAGCTCTTCAGATCACTCCTTTAGACACATTTCACACTTAATTGAATAAATTGTACAGAAATCCTATGTCTGTAGAGGACAGCTCCCTAGGTGCTCTCAGATACTGTATCTGCAGCTGTTTTTATTCAAACTAGGTAATTTAATGCACTTAAGTTTATATATGTTGTGTAGTGTATTTTAAAATCAAATGGCAATGAGTTTTGTTTTGGAACAAAGCAGACACCTATGAAGTGACACTCTCTCCCCCCTTGGACCTCACTGTTAATCTCTGAACATTTAAGCAATATTAAAATAATGCATTATGCTGAGATATGGACACTGTTTTCAGTTGTATGTTTGCATGATTGCACAAATGTGGCATAGATATACAAAAAAAAGTGTGCATCATGTCAGTTGGCAAATCAGCTACTGCCGGGTGTTCCCCAAGGGGAGGGATTCATGCGTGGGACTGCAGAAAGAAGGGCCATGATTCAGTTTGGCAGGGGCATAGCCTGGACACATTTTCCTTTAATTGCTCCTTGTCAAGGGAGCTGTGGCCATGGGTGACAGTATGGCAAGAACAATATAGAAAATAAATACACTGAATCTCACATAGGCACAAATCCCTAAGTGTTCAGTTTATTCTACCAGTGATCATTAAAGATAAAAATAATTAGTGCGTCATTTTCCCTCTCTTTTCCCATCATTTCTGCCTGTGTAAGGCACAATTCAACATGTGAGAATTAAAATATATTAAACCAGGATCATTTTCCTGGCTAAGTTCTAATCTTGTAGTCAAGCTGCTTGCACCTCACTTGTAACTTCATCAACACGGGGAAGAAAGGCTAAAGATCCTTTTTAAGTGACTCTGCAAAGCCCGGTGACTAAGGGTGCCCTGCAGCTTGTTCCCAGCAGGACTCAGTGTAACCACCAGCTCTGGGTTCTCTCCTAGAGCTGTCCTCTGCTGAAGGGAGGGGAAAAATGCAAACAAGATTTTACAAATTTGGCATGTGGGAGCCTAACTGCACTGGCTAAATATGACTCGGCACCTAGAAAGCCCAACCCACACAATGCGTAAAGCAGGTTTGGTGGAGGGGCTGCTCCTCAGGCAGGGTGGATTGGGGAAGAGGGAACTGCACAGATGAGGATGCCTTGGGTGGCTCTGCTGCATGTGAGGGGAGTTTGGGGAAGGCTGGTGGGTTGGGGGCTAAAGCGCAGCTGCAACGTGCACGGGGAGTGCAGGGCCCAGGGCTCTGAGGGTTATTACAGAGATCCTAGAGCCTGTTCACTGCCCTCAGGTCACAGATAGAGATGCGAGCTGGCTGTAAAAGGCCATGCAGGAGCCCAGTGTCACTGGAGTGCCACTGGGTGCAGATGTGTCACAGCCTATTTCAGCTGTCCTCCTCAAACAGGAGAGACCAGCCTTACCACAGCAACCCTCTCCTGGCCTGCAGTTAGGTAGGGGCATTATGACCAGCTGCAGGAGCAGCTCCTCGCTCCATGGGCTGCATGGTGGGCTGAGGATCGCTGGAGGCAGCAGCCTTGGCATTCTCATAGAAAAATGCCCCAGGAGTTGAGTCACCTCAAGCCAAGAAGTTCTCTGCTTCCAGATAACTGTCCAAAGAATTTGATGTTCACTGAAACAGCCCGGGCACATCTTGTGTGTCAAACCTGCAGCCATAAGCTCACTTGAGGAAGAGTATTTAAGGGATGTGTTCGCATACTTTGCTCAGGTAAGTATTTTGTCCTCGGAGAACAGAATTATGATAGATGATATAACATCACATCCCATAATTATATGTGTGTCTGTGCTTCCAGTCTGTTCCTCAGGAAAGGTTGGTTGATAATGGTCAAAGTTGGCAGGATGCATACATTCATATTGTAAAGATATCCCAGCAGCCAATAATGGTTTTATTAAACCTGAAAAGCTCCTACTGTTTCACGTTCTGCCTTGGCCTTTGCCATTGTGCTCCGAGTAGCTTATAAGAGTGTGACATTTGTTTATAGCTGCGACTCGTTTTAAGTGAAGGGCATCTTACAGCATAATTTGTCAGTGGCTAAAGAGCCTGGGGCTAGCAGTACACATTTACTTACAGAATCTTTAGACTATTTTAAACAGGCCTTTGGGACCGTCCTGCTGACCAGCCCATAACATGTCCTTCTGTAGCATCTCACTGCGCTATTTCTTTTAATTGACTAACCTCAGCACTGGCTGTTCCAAATCACTTTAACCCAAACATGCCCCCAGTCTGAAGCTCCTAATGACCTTCCCCTGGCCCTAAACACATATGGCTGAGACAATGCAAACATCATTTGGAAGATGAGTAAATTCAATAACTCAATTACCACTGCAACCAAAATAACATTTATCAAACACTGGCCACAGCAGTTTGTATCTTTAGCTCTCTGTTTCAATGGCATGGCATTTGGAGGAAAGTAACTAATCGATTTAGGAATGATTAAATAGAAATTTGTAACACTTGGCATTATTAAACCTTCAATCTTCATTACAACTGCCTAACGATTACATCATGGGCTGTGTAAAATAAATTAACAGTAGCTGGAAACAATCTCATCATAAATAAAGAAAGCAAAGATATTAGACAAGTATTCGATATAAAGCCTTATAAAGATACACATATTGTGAGATATGCTTGTAAATGCTGAGATGTGGAAGAGTTTCAAGACCAAAAATTTTCCAAAGCCTAACCAAAGAGCTCGCCAAAGGCTGCTTCCAAGATTGAACTTGAGCACTTTATAAGTCTAATCTATTCACAGATCCGGGAGCCTGAGGGCTGGAGATGAGGAGGGGGGTCATCCATCCCCTGATACAGAAAAAGGGATGTTCCCACTTTCAGCCTTTGCCTGTAGTCCACTTAGTTTCTAGTTTTGCCTGGTCCTTCTGAGATGGAGGAGTCCTTTCCTCTTCCTTGTTCCTTCCCTTCCTTTCTACCATCTCTTCAAGGAGGTGAAAGTTTATGCTGGACAAATAGTCACTCAACCTGATTCTGAATGACTGATGTAGTAAAAACAAAAAAGGAATTTAAAAGAATTAACAAATATTGATCTCTGTATCATAAAATATTGAGTTATTTAGAAAGGGTTGTACAACAGAGGAATATATTCCAAAACATCAACCATTACCACATCAATGAAAAATAATTTATGCCACAACTCACCTACTATTAAAACTGCAATGTAAATTTAAGTCACCAAAACCCATTTCTATACCATGACATATAATAAATAGTAAATCAAAGATCATTGTCAATAATAAATATATTTCCTTGCTTCATTTTCAGGATTTAATCATGGAGCAGATGACTACCTTAAAATACCTTAGCCCCATAATTTCTTCTAGTCTGAAATGTATATCAAACATGGCTATTAATTATGCTTTTTTAAAGCTGAGAAAACAGGCTATTAGGTGAAAGCAGTCAGCATGAGCCATAACCATCCAAGGCCCTTAATATATTTTATTATTTAAAGCAATTTGTGCTAAGTGAATAGGGAAGGCAAGAACCAAACCCGGCACTTCAGGTGCACAGGCAGCCAGCTCTGGAATGAAGCCCAGGACGAGGAGAGTGGCTCCCACCTGGCAACATCCCTGGCTGCTGCAGCGGCGGGTGCAGGATGGGTAGTTATTGAATGCCATTATTTAACCAAGAGTCATGAGGTTAAAATCACCGCTAGGAACTGGTTGTTTTATACTTGTGTAACTCAAGATTATAGTCCTTGCTTGGGTTAAAGCTGGAGTTGTTTACTTCCCCCAGACCTGGGACACACACATGTTCAACTCCATATAAATATGTGAATTAAGGAGTGGGCCTTTTCATGTGAGCTGTTAATGCATTCGCTAAGCGAAATGAGTAATTCCTTTTAAAAGTGAAAGCATCTGCTTCAAGTCTTGCTAACATTAGCCACTCTGAGGTTATTTTCTGTAAAAATATCTTTAGTATGAAGATAAATAATCTGAAGAAATGGTAGAGTGGAAGAATGAGAAAGGCAGCAGTATTAGCTTGAATTTAAACAAAACATGCACCAAGGGAATACTGTTTCACTACCACTAGCAGGCTCATAATTAAACACACCTTTCCCGTTGCATAATCAAGCTGTCCCCTGCCTAGCAGCAATTTAGTGTTTACTGAGAAACATATCTCAAATAATAAACCAGGATACTAAATAAAAATAATGAAAATCAGGAATTGTCATTAATAAAGTGTAATGGGATTGTAATCTCTAGCTTCCTGGAGTTAGACTTTTAATAGTTAACATCTTCAAAATATTTTAAAATGAATATCTGATAGAGATTTAATCTAAAAGCAATTTAAGTGTTACAAATCCTATGCTAATAGTACAAACCTCAAAGTGAAATCTTTGTTTCACTGAAATCTTAGTTTCATTAAAATGAATTTTTGTGTACTGAATTAGCTATAAAATACCTGGTTTCATAAGCTGACAGGCATGTGATTACAGTCAAATGTTTGGGCACTTTAGTCTAGAGTATTTTCGGTGTTTGTTTAAAAATCACAGCATGCTTGGGTGAAATGTTATATAAAGTGTTGCTGACTCCAGTGCAGTCGTTACCATGATATACCTTACAGCATGCACCAGGTGCCCTAGAGCTCATATATATCGAACATGTGTATCATATATCCCTTAGCGTACAAGAGGACTGCATTTTAAAACCTCATACAGATGATTTTGGAGGGTACTGTTCCTCTTCCAGGTGAGTTTTGATCACCAGCTGCAAAGTCTGCACGCTGAGTACCGCTGCCTGCAAGGCCATGCATTGATGGGTGGGTTGGGGAGCGCGAGGTGTCTTATCTCGAGGACACTGGCTTGACTCATCCTGGGTCAGTAGCTGCAGAAATTCGTTCCAGGTGACCGAGCTGGTCACTGTCCTGTGAGAAGTTCGTGGGTGGGCCTAGATCAGTGTCTATGGAAAGTCATAGACTTTCCATAGTCTATGACTTTGGACTTTTCAGTCCAAAATCCTATAGCAATCAGTACCCTTAAGACATATTGAAGATGCTAAATAATTGTGAAAGTGTTAGCCTGTCTTGCCAAAGCAATAGGTTTCCAAGTTATATTAAAGTAACTTTGGTGAAAGTTGCAGAACAAAACGTCATCGGTGCCATGGCGTAAGCTGAGCACCTAGTGCTTTATTTCATCAATCCCGTGAGAGAGATTATTTTTTCTTTCATTTCCCAGGTAATGCTACCTTGGCCAGAAACTGTGAAATACACCTTAATCTTTGACAGCCTGGGGAGGTGAATTTGCATTAACTGCCCAAACTAGAATATAGAATAAGTTCAGCATTCAGTTGGTGGACTGCCCTTATTCCCACTTCGCTGTCTATGGTCCTCAGGTTCTGAATATTAATGATGCAAACAAGAAATACTTCTATGTCTATTATCCAAGGTTGATCCTATATTCCATTTATATGGGCTATATAAATATGTCATTTATATTACATACCTGTGCTGCAGGAAGAATGTATGTTCTATCTAAATTTCTGTATCTTCATTTGAGCAATGTATTTGCAAGACTTTATAAATTCCATGATAACGTGGCATCTACTTAGTAACTCAGACATTGAAAACAAACGTCGTGAAGCAAATATGTAGTTTGCAGCTGAGATTATAAAGGTGCTACAAGCAAGATTAAGGTGACAGTGGTTAAGCCTGGCCCCGTAACCTATGTTGATTTGTGATATTTACCTCTCTGACTGGAAGCTGGTTTAACATTGAAACTGCTCTGGCTTTTTAGTTGAGTCCTGTGAGGCTTGAGCTTGGTTATCAGTGGCAATAACTGGGCATCTTTTCAAATGTTTAACTTTGTTAAGCTTTGTTTAACTTTTGCAGACAGTTTTAAGACTTGCTACTGATGTACATCCTGCTAGTTTTTCACTAAATTAACTTCAGAATAATTGAGAGCAGATGCAGGGTAATAATGCAGCAAACATGATTGTCTTGTTATCAGTTCATAAGATAGCTGATCATCCTCTCTATCCGTTTTTGCAGAAAGCCTCTGAAATAATTATAGCAAGAGCAACATATCCATCAGGGGAAGGCTGTAACAATTTACAGCCATAGGACACCAGGAAGAGTTAGGACTCAAACACAGCAAAGATGTTTGATATCAGACTTCCCAGTTGGGCTTCCTTTATTTTTGTTTATTTCATGGAGAAATAGAGAGTGTGGTGTGGACCAGCACAACTAACCAAAAATGTTTCAGCTAGATGTGTTTCAGTTGGCAGGATAATAATAACTTAGTAATAACCTGGTGTATCAAAGAATAAAGGCAGTCTATGCTCATAAATATCCAAATATTTATAGAGGAGCATAAATTTACTCCCAGATCTCACCAGCCGCTACTGAGCAAGTGATCACTATTCTCACTGCAGTTTTCTCTAGGTATGGGTTGCTGGAAAGGCACTTTGTCATCCACGTGCAGGCTGGGGCGGGCACCCGGCGCGGCGCTTTCCTTGTGACTCTGGCCTCACTCGCTAGAAAGTGTCCACACCTGACTGTGTCACTCTGGTGCATGGAAGACGTTAGCAGGGTTACTCTGATTATATTTCAGTTCTAAAGATGATGCAGCTAAAGGATATCTGTAACCAAGTGTAGCCCCTGGGAACATGGCAATGCAGTGTGTGTTCCCCATCTCCTTGTACAATTATAATCCTTTAATGCTATGGAGAAGAACTTTCAAACATAGAGCATGGGGCAGGTGAAGGCAGGAGCACAGATGCACCTTGCCTGGGATAGTCCATCAGTGCAAAATTAATGAACAAGCAAAATTAATGAACAAGTGAAGAATATTAATAAGTAACTTTTCTTAATAACTTTTCTTTGAGCTTCAATCCTCTCATATTTCTTTTTCTTTCTGAGCTCTTGTAAAGGTTTAAATTAACCTTAATGTTAATGTTCGTCTTGTTAATATTTAAGTTGGCACATCCAACTCACTAGTTACTACAGTCTGTATATACTGATTGTTCATACAGAATGTCTTATAGTTCAGATGCTGCATTCTTTCTTTTTAATGCATATTTTAAGTTCTGAGGAATTCATCTAATCTTGTAATTAAGTGAAGAAAAGCCTAGAGCAACAAAGTGAACTTATTTTTTAAAGAGGAAAATCAGTTTTTTAAAATGTAATCTTTGTTTTGGTGTCTTTGAGATTCCTTGAGTGAACATTTTTAAAGTTAAATGACAAACCTATGAAAAAAAGGAATTACAGGTACCAAAACAGCCATACTTGTATGGGTGCACATGATACCATTCTAACACAATAATCAAATGAGTTTCTCATAAACTCTTCTATAATCCAATAAAGCAACAGTCTTTTTTTAAACCTTTATCAATCTCAATCTGTAATATTTACATACATATCACAGATAGGGATGAAAGGGAACTGGAAAAACTGACGAGCAAACTGAGATAAATGAGAAATAACTCATCATTATGGCAGAAAAGCAAAAGGCAGCATTATGTAGAAACTTTATCAAGTAATTAATGATCTATCTGGGAATAATTACATGTGACTCACTGCTCTCATTTTCTTAAATGAATTTAAAAGCTATTAAATATCCCCTTTACAATAAACAGCACGTGAGATACTGCTTTGCAGCTTTTGTCCACAAAACCTTATCTTAATCAGTGAATAGGGATAGTCTTGAGGCTGAGCAGGTGATGCAGGAGGTGCTTACATGGAAGGAAGAGGCTGAGATAACAGAGAAGAAGATAGAGCCTTGCATCCTAACAGTATTGCTATTACTTATATTGTATGAATATAACTAGTAGATGATGCTTTATTATGACCTATATAATAGGAGTGAGACGGTGCTGTGAATACATATCACAAACACTTTGTAATTGCCATTTTTGACACTGTGAGAATATACGACTTAAACCGGACAGATAAAAAATGTGTTTTATTTCCCGTTTCCTACCTAAATGGATAAGGCATTAATTTGGCCCGTGGACAGTGCTGCACATAATCTTTTTACTGAGTGCCCTAAAGACTATGTTATTATGAAGATAACAGCTGTAGTATTTTTAAAATAAACTAGTTGAACTTCTACTTTTTGAAGAACTATCAGTGCATGGAGGATGTGGAATGAGGAGCCTACGCGCGCTCAGGTTTAAGCAGGGAACACTTGGATTTTGCAGATTGGCTTAAGTAGAATGAAAATGTCCAGTTGCTTGGGAAAAAAATAAATAAAAAGAAAATTTAAAGCTCCTGGGGATTTGGAAACTGAATTAATGAAATTAATCACTTTAAGTTGGACCTAGTTCCTGGTTTTAGTACCAAGTCCTGTATCAGTTATTTTCAGGTTCTAGAAAGAAATTATTCTCACTTAATTTTAAGATTTCATCCTATTTATCTTTCTAGATTGCAATCCTTCTGGGCCAAAGCCTGGATCTTATTCTGTGTTTGCAAAGACTGCGTGATAGAGCTACGTTTCAGCTGCTTGCGGCAGCATCTATAAAGAAAAGAGCAGCATCAAACCCTGTCATCCTTGTGGAGCAGAATGAGCTCGTGCTGCATACAGCTATTTCATTGAATGGCTTCAGTTGTTTACTTGTAAAGCTAAAAAATCCTTAAACCTTTGTGAAAATATCACTTAGGAGTCTGTTTTTATAAAATTCATTTACAATCTAAACATCTCACAGAAAATAATTCTAAACATTAACAACTTTTAAATATTCTATTTCAAAAAATACAGCCTTTACAAAAAGCCCTCTTTTCACCCAAAATACTGTCTCATAGTAACATGATAAATGTTACATAAGATGGTTTATTGTCATTATTGGCGTTTTGTATGAGAGCTAATGACCTTGCATAGAGCAGACAAAATCTTTTTTCCTGACCATTTCCTAAACTATTATCCCTGGAGTAGCTTTATGAAAACGTACGTAGCGATTGTATTCTTAGTTCTTCAATTAAACACCAGAGAAAAATTGACTTTGTAGGGTTCTGCCACTTGATTTCATGGGATGATCCCATTCCCAAAAGTGATAGTGACCTAGTTTTATGCTAAAGGGCAGTGAGTATAGCTGTTGTATTAGCATTTAATTTCAGCTCATTTAAATTGCCTTTTGATCAGAAAGAATTTTCTTTTACATATCTGACCGAGAACATTCAAACACATTGTTTCATCAAACAGGAAAAAAAGACTATTTTTCATGTAAGATTTTACCTCCTTCTGTGTCACATCAGAGGCCACATTCAGGTTTGACATTTACTAGCACAGGTGAGGATATATGAGGGGTGCAGAACATTTATGTTTAAAAACATAAATAAGGAGATCTTGACACACAAGAAGAGACGCAGCACACACACTTAGTTTTACACTTATTCTAAAACCAATGCATATAATTAAGAAAAGACAGTTTGAGATATTTAGGCACCTTGAGTTGTACAAACTCATGTACCTGCAGATAT
Organism: Nothura maculosa; assembly: GCA_032353885.1. NCBI lineage: Eukaryota > Metazoa > Chordata > Aves > Tinamiformes > Tinamidae > Nothura > Nothura maculosa. The sequence goes on along the minus strand of JAUBOD010000623.1, from coordinate 3,312,365 downwards.
ATCAGTTCTGCAGAGATGAGCTTTAATTGCAGTGAGTGGCTGCAAATCTAGTGCATCGAAACTGCAGTGGAAGGGGAGCAGACGAGGCCTAAGCGGCGGCGCCTGAGCCGCCCACCCTGCCCAGACTCCCACCTCAGCTCCCAGCGCGGCTCCCACAGGCCTCCCTCGCCTCGAATAAAGGTGCTGGCGTTTTCTAGCAGATGAGGATGTTGAAATGTAGTACAGAAAAGACATAAGGATTAGATATAAGGATTGTGGGTTTTATTTGTATTTCTGTTGTATGCTTAGCTTAGTAATTGGCCAGTGCAAGTAATGAGTATCTCCTGAGTGTGTGTGTGTGTGTGTATGTGCAGAGATATGTAAAAAACAGAATAATAACCTTGGAATGGTCTCACCTTTCCTTCCTTGCCTGCGTATAAGGGAAATATTGTTATTTGTTATCTCTGGCTTCAATATGACTGTGTGAAAGTGATGCATATAAAATACGTGTTGACAGAAAGCTGAAGTACTCTGTCCTCTTTTTCTTTTTGATCATCTCAACTTTAAACAGCTTTGACTCTGTGCATTCTTCCTTTCCACATAATTTATAGGCTAAAGAAGTTAAAATAACTTTCTGGAGATAAAACTAAAGAATTAAAATTATATTGCCCTTTAGTTTCTTGCTCTTACGCTAGTACATTTATAAATGGGAATATTAATACTTACAGTGAACGTACATGCAGTAATTGTCTTGCTTGAACAAAGACCCAAAAGAAAGACAAAGCAATAAAATTAACTGTAAGGATATCAGTGTTTCCATTCTGAATATGAAGTTTTGATGAAGATGGGAGGATGAATTGCATTTGCCGTTTGTGTTACCAGGATTCTCATTAAGGTGCTTCCCCTCTGACCTGTGTTGTTATGAGAAAGAAACTCAGCAAGTTGGATTGTGATAATGAGAGGCAAGAACCTCCTTGTCTTTTCACAGTTAGAACAAATGTACTGGGGAGACAGATGGGACCTTTAAAAATTTCCACAATTATGTGTCTTCCACAAATAATGGCAAAGGCCTCTGCAGTGGCTGTTTTAAGGTAACACATAAATGAACAGATTAGCAGACCTTTTTTTTTATTATTTTTTCCCTTGCTTGGGTTTTGATGTTTGGTGAGTTCTGAGAAAGGGATATGGATGGGAAAGGGGTGATTTACTGGCATAGTTTCCATTTAAAATGATAAATTTCATCTTGCTTAACGAGAAACAGGTTTTTGCTTGATGAAAAGAGAGCTGAATGAATTTTTTAAAAGTGCCTATGGTGGCTTTGATAAGAAGCAACTAATTCTGTCAACTTTATCTAATTAAAGCACCAGTGTCCCTGCTTCTGCCACAACCCCCATTATTGCTGCCGTGTTTATAGCCCCCCGTCTTTCCTCATGTGCCTTTCATGTCTCACAAGCATCTGCGATGCCACCTCCTCAAAATGCATCACTCCTGTATCTTGGGTCTTCCTCTGCATTGATTCCTCTGCATGTGTAAATGCGATTTTCTGTGTCTGCTTCTTGCAGATCAAAGAAAAGCTGTTCCTTTCTTCAGAACAGGCATTTCCTGAGTTGTTTTACTAGTGATTTTTCCGTAATGTCAGGAAAAGAGTGTCAAAAAGGGACTGAGTGCTGGTGCTCAATATATGAGTTTACATCAAGGGCTTAAAAGGGGCTCAGTCATGTGCAGTAGATACCAGTAAGCTGGACATTACCATGTCAAGTGAAAAGACACTCTGTAGAGACTGACTTAGAACCTTGTAAGTCTGCAGTCTAGTCTAGTTATAATAGGTACTTCACATTTCCCCATGGACCTGCTGCTCTTATTTCAGAGAGCCTGTGTCAGAAATAGGGATTGTTTGAGCAAATCTGGGTGACTGTGAGGAGAAAGTGCCATGCAGGGAGTCGATCTGAACATGAGTATAAAAGAAAGGTAGTGAGAAGCTGCTTTAAAGACTGCAAACCAGTGTGCTTTCCTTGCTTCAAATTTGAAGATCTTGCAGGAGGCAAATAATTACTATCAGTTTTTAATTTCTCTGTGGTATACTGGACCAAGTCTTTACTTAACTGTACTGGCTGCTGGAAATAGTCATTCAGGAAAATGCATTTCGGCACTATAGAGAAAGCCCAATTATTTCCTTTTACTGTGTCATTTGACAAAATTGCCAATGAATAAAGCAATTGGCAAAGCTGTAAGATCCATGAGAGCATCCTGCAGAGTAGCAAACAAACAGCACAGTCACTGCTGTGTTGTAAAGTGGGTAATGGACACAGTGGGCTCAATTTTGCAAACTTTATAATAATTTGAAAAGCCCTGCAGAGTGCTTGCCTTTTACCTGTTCATCTTACTCCTTAACTGAGGTTTATAATTAAACTAATTCAAGAACAGTTGTTTCATTGTATTCTATCTTTGTAGAGTTTTTAGATTATGGAAGAGCTTATTGGACAATATTTTGCAAACACAGAAATTGCAATTGCAGCTGCCTTGGTGCCAGCCCTGCCTTTGTTGTAGCTCAGCAGATGTGGCAGGAGCCATGGCCTGGGAGCGGAGGGGGCGGCCCCCGCCTGCCCTGCTCTGCAGGAGGGTGAGGCAGGCTGCTGGGTAAAACTGCACTGATGCCTACACATGTACACCTCTATCATACCAGTTCTGTTACATCTATCCCTGTTACGTCTGTTAAATCTATCCCTTTTATCCCCACGTTACCCTGTGGTCGCTGTGTAACTGCAGTGTGTGCATACTGTGAAGTCTCACCTTGCAGCTCTGTGTCCATTCCCAGAATTATGGGGCAAAGAGGTCTTAGTAAACTGCGAGACACAGGTGCAGTTGTGGAGCTCCCAGGCTTGCAGCAACAAATTGTGCAAGCAAGCAAATGGTGCAAGAGCAAGCCGGCTTTTTGTGGAGCAGTGCTGCTAAGGAATGATGCCTTAAGAAGGCCCTCCTTTCTCTCTCCTCCACCCCAAAACCATGAAGCTCCTGGGGGCTCCTCATGAACTGGCACAGAGGTGGATGTTGTGCCCGTGCGGGCAGGACCACCGCGTGCCCCAGTGTTGGCCGGCGGCGCTCCTGACGGGGAGGAATGGCAGCTCACCTAGAAAGCCCCACGGGGATGCGAAATGAAAGTTAGGGCTTGTCTAAACTTAAGAAAAATACGACATGGTTTCAAGGCAATCAAGATTAAAAGATTTCTGCCTGTCAGCTTAACTGCTTTCCCTGACCATGTACAGCCTGTCAGTCTCTAACAATTGCAAGGCAAAATCTTGCATCTCTGGTGGAGTAGGAGCTTATAGACAAGAAGTTATTGAAGACTAGCTGATGAATGGTAACTCATTAAGCTGGGGTAATATTATTGCTTTCAATGCTCTACCCATACAGTTAATCAATTTTCTAAGTGAATGAAACTGAATTAAGGCTGCTTTAATTTCAAATGAGAATGTTGACACAAGCATTTAGTGAAGTTTAACTAATCTATTAAAAACAAACTTAGATTTGTTTCTCTCAGTAGCCATATGTAGATAACTCCGGGAAGGGTTCAGCACAGCTGTTCCAGGCTTAGCACATCTAACAGCACAACTTAAGGCAGTCTCCATCCTATAGACACGGAAATCTCATGCCATAAGACAAGGCTGTAAAGCCAAATATCTTAGCTCTTAATCTTCTCATCTGTGAGTGGATAAGCATTACATATGGCAGATATTTAGGTGCTTTTGATCAAGTGGATGATGAGCAGAATGAGATAAAACATCAAATGTAGGAAAAGTACATAAGTCATTGTGAATGAAATCAGCTTATTCATGTACTCTTCATGTGTCATCAGCATTTTATCCCAAGCTATTAGGTATGAACCAAACCAAGCTGTTTGCAAGGACAGTGCAGATTGCACTAAGATAAAGGTATATGAAGACTTTGTATAGAAAAAAATCTTCATAGAGTGTTTTTTATGAGTACTTCAGAAGACATGCTAGTTTCTAAGTCTTTATCCATGGCCATTCACTGCAATGTATGCAGCACAGCAATGAAGGAAAAAGTAATGACCCTGAAAGTGTTAATGCCCTTCAAACTGCTCCTGTGTTTCGGATGCTACTGAACTGCCAGCTCTATTCAGAGCCAACATGCCTTTGCAAGGGATTGTGCCATTTTTCATTTCTCTGCAAGCTTATTTCACCTTGTCTTTTAGATGTGGCTTCAAGCACCTGCCCTTTGATTTATATGTTGAAGATTTACTTCATATCCAAAGGGACTAGAGACTTATTTTGTCTTCATGGTAAATGTTTCGTTTCCTAATAGAGGGGTAGAAGGAAGCAATCCTGAAGTGAAATACCAAAATGAAAGTAAGGTGTAATATAGAACAATAGTTGTCACATCAAATAATCCTCAGGAAACAAGGGAAAAACCGAGCACTAAAATAGCACGCCAGACAGAAGAATACGAATGCTGCACTGAGCCCAGGGACTTAAAAAGAAATCCTGGTCTCCTGAAGTTGATGGGAATTTTGCCACTGACTTAATGGGGCTGGATTTACCCCACTCTGTTTTGAAAGCGAATGCTTAGCTGCTGAAGCACACGATGGCAGCTGCCCCAGAAAAACAGCAGCTTGCCAACCCATGGCACACTCCCGCCTTCCAAAAGTTGTTCCTAGCTCAAGGACTAAGTTTCTGGCATGATTTTGTTCCCACTTTTGTTTTATTAGACTTATGTGGGAATTGCAAGTAAGCTAAATGAGAGAAAGGTTCTAAAAAACATGAAATGGAGATGAGTGAAAGGGATTGCCAGAGGAAATAAACATTTATTCTGTGCCCTGAGAAAATCAGAACAAAACCTATTACTTAAATTTTAGTTCATCCCATATAAAGATATATTTTTGAGAAAGCAGAGTAGCAAAATATTATAGCTGAACATTCTTATCAGCATCTTGATTGCTCAAAATATCTGACTACAGACTTAATTGTTTTTGTGTTCATTTAATGCATAAGTTATCCCCTCAAATTACATGGTCATTCTGGTTGGTTAGTGTGGATTTGTGCAACAAAAGTATCCAATTGTTTTAAGGACTAGCCTGCCTCCAGGTAGCAATTATAGTAACAAAAGAATCAAGCACCTGAACACAATTAGCTCTGTGTTATCTCTTACTGTTCCCCAAGATAGCCTGAAATAAACCAAAGAGCAAAGGCCCAAGGTAGTTGTAAGCACTCCACTGTTTCAAATAATAATGTTTTTTTAATTCACTCACAACAGCCTTGGCACAGCAGGCCTAAGGCTTCTTCATATATGTCTATCGAAGCATAGTGAAAGCCTAGATTTTAAACTGAATTTTGTGCCAGTTTTTAAACAAGGATACACATTTCATTAAATCAAAGATCATATTGTCTTGTGTGAACTGCAAACACTCCAACTGTACCTAAAGGTAAGGCCTTCCTGAGAGAATCCCTTAGCAGAGATGTAGTAAGAAAATCTAAAAAATGCAAATCTCCAAAGATTACATTTCAAGCAACCCTGTCATTGCTTAATGTGAAATGGGCCACAAGGTGAAAGGCTCTTCCACCCTCATGGGGTTGCCAACCGCTTAGGAAGACTATTCATGATCTCATTAACTAACAACCCTATTTCCAAAGATCTTTCCAGCTGTCCATAGAAATACAACAATTCCTGATAACCTGTCATAGTTTTCTTCTGATATTTTCTCTTAAAAATAATTCTGCACATTTTGATGATTTTCAGAGCTTACCAGTGCTCTGAATTCTGAATACTATAAATTTGAGACTCATCAACATTTTTTACTATCTATTGATGCTCATTATGTCTTTTACTCAGACAAGAGAAGATATATCAAGAAAATACCTGCAATTTATCTGATACTGAGCATGAAATAAGCTTTCACATAACACAGGCATGAAAGGGAATCTTATACTACCGAAGAAAATACTTGTTTTTAGGTGATGCATTACTTTTTTTGGATTAGCTATTCCAGCTGTTTTGTCCTTGCAACTTCCTCTTCACTGGGAAGAGATGACTTGGATTAAAAACTGCCTGCTAAGCTACCTAGCCATTCTCTGGGTGGAGAGACTTGACCTTCTGTTCTGTCCTCATAGCTAATGTTACAAACAGGTCCTAATTTTCCTAGAATGAATGGTTACAAACACACTGATCTGGGTGTGAGAAAGGCCACACTCCCCAAAGTGAGACATATAAAAGGAAAATGGAGGAACAGAGAAGACTCTTGCAGCTGTTTGCTGCGGCTGCTGACCTGCACAGTTCTCATCATCACATTTCTAAATTCTGTTTGTCTGTGCACAGGGTTGAGGTGGGGACTGGCTTTGGCTAGTGCGCCAGTTTGCAACATCCCTGCTTGTACAAGGCTTGTCATCGCTAGAGCAGTGGCAGGATTTAACTGCTGAGAATGTCACCTTCATGTTGAAGAGAGCCAGAGAGTTTTCAGTGCATGTGAGTCAGCAAAGTCCTCTGAGGCTCAGGAAAGCCATAGTGTTACTCATTGTTTCAAATAGAATGAAAAGGGAAACTAATTCACTGTCCTTTTATACTGGGAATAGAATAATGCATGTGATTTTCCACTTTGAAAATATATTTAATAATCCCATTTAATGTTGAGTTAAATGTTTAATTGTTTGCCATGACTAATCCATAGATTTGAAGGAAAAATTCCACTTTAAAGTGTAATGGAGCCTCTCTGTTCCTTCAATTTTGAATTATTACTAACATAATTTTGAAAGTAGTGTATTTTGCAGCACGTGTCCTAACCCACTTATCCTGAGTACAGTGAAACAGAGGGATCTTTGGATAAAAAATGTAAATTCTGTTAGATTAGTAAAGCCAGTGGAATCTTCACACCAAGAAACCTTCTAATTAAATGAATAAACTTTTTCTGAAAGAAGTTCAATGAAGGATGCAGAATAGGATTATTCTACTCCATCAAGCACCCTTTTGATGTTTAATGAATCTGCAACACCAGGTAAATTATGGTTTTGTGTTCACTGCATACTTTTTAATGAGATTATAAAGAAAAATCCGATACATAGCACATGGGTCAGATACATTTTTATATTTCTGTCTGGAGAGACAATGTCCAGAGTGATTATGTAGAAATATGCAGTTGACTACAGTAAGAACATTTCAACAAATGCACTGCTATTAAACTGTGGAAACCACATCACCATTGATCATTATTGACACCTTTCTGAATTAGACTGTTTCTGAATCTGTCATGTCCAGCCAATGGGCTCATCAAAATACATAAATATTCACACTGAAGGACTAAATTCAAGGCTTGCATGACAGCCATGTGAAAAAAAAAATTGAGTATTTGTATTCAATAGCTACACTACACTTTTGATGAAAATTTGTTACCAAGACAAAACTTTGTCACAATTGCTGATAATAATACTGCTTCAATGGTAAAAGCATGCATTATGTAATGAAACTTGAGTCTTACGGAGAAGATTAACACTCTTTTTCACTGATAAAACTGGAAAACATGATTAGTGAGTTAGGGAATACTGGGTAAGCATTATTTTTCTAAAAAAGTACAAGCTTATTATTCAAATGTCTTTCAGACCCTTCTACAACCCACCCTATGATTCTGTTTTCAGTACAGGAGGGAGCCCTTCCCCGGATAGGTCTTTACAGTTAGCTAATGTAAAATATTATTACTGTATAAATGAGTACTATCAGAGAGATAGAACTGCAAACCATTTTAATAAGGAAACAGAAGAAAATCTTAATTTAGAATGGATGAAAAATTAGTTGATGGATTTTTATTGACTTTAGGTTTGGGCACTGAGAGCTGTAAAGTCAACATAACTGAGAGCATGCTCAAGTGTTTGTTAACACAGAGAGACTGAATCCTGTATTTCTGCAGCTCTGCTGATGCCTTTAGCTCTGATTATGAAACTGTGACAGATTTAGTTGTGGCAGTTGTTCCCACCGCCAGCTGTCCGCTTTGCCTTGACGATGATTGCCGCCCTTGTAGCAGGGAGGATCTGTCTGCACATCAGTCTGGCTCACTCTTGTTCTCCATACAAACCTACTGTCATCAGAGCTTTAGGCTGAAATGCCAGACTGTGAACAGAGGCACTTGAAGTGTTGACACATGTCCCATTTTGTCACTCTTCTTGGAGGTCCATGTGGCTGGAAGGCAGTGGTATTAGGTGAACAGCTGGAGGTGGTCACATTTTAAACCACTGCAGCTAAATCTGCCAAAGCTTATCTGTCAGAGCACATAGCACATATATTGAGCTTTATATGTACGGGACCATAGGATTAGCAAGTCACTAGTCTGAATACATTGCATTAGCCTGGATGAGATCAATTTAAAAAGGTGCAAGTGACAACTAGACTATCTGAGTGCTTGAGTAAAAAACATTGTTAAACACAATTTAAAGAAAATACAGGGCATCTAAACTAAACTGCACATAATTTAATACAATTCTTTGGGAAAAAAATAGTAGATGTTTTCTGCTTGCTTGGTAAATACTTCTAACACACAGAGGTCTGATCTTCATCTGTTTAAGTCAGAATGACTTTATCAAAGTCAGGGCAACCATGAAAGTCAGCAGCAGATGGAAGAGCTGGTCTTAGTTTGCTGTTCACTAATCTTCAGAAAAGTCCTAAGATTATAGGCAGACTACTTTCTTTCTCCAGGATAAGGAAATATAATATCCCTAGAGTCTACCATATTTGCTAATCTCTTATCTACTCTCAAATTCAATTCAAGAGGAAGGTTTTTCCTCTTTTCTAAGCTTTACTAGAATTTCTCTTCTGTAGGCATAGCCTTTCCAAGATTACGGGCATTTTTAATATGTTAAAGCTGTCCTTCCATGCTTGCCCACAGTTCCTTCCTTGCCAGATTCCTGTTCAACATTTGAAACTTGTTCTTTTGCTGCTCCATTCATTCCCCATGCAAATGTTGCTTCCCTTTTTCTTTTGTGAACTGAAACCCTTCCTCTACTTTAAATTATTTTAAAGCTTTTTCATTGTGTTTAAGTGTTTGACCTCAGTGTAGTGTGTGTGTGTGTGTGTGTGTGTGTGTGTGTGTCCATGTGTGGGAGGGAGAATACCCATGTGTATAAGTTCGTATCTCAGCAGTGTTTTCTTTATGGTAATGTTCATCACCATTGCACATAATATATATTATAAATTGAAGTGAATTTCAGGCTAGATAAACTCTTACTAGAACTCAACTGAACTACAAGGCAACATGTTCTTCTGGTGTTTGTGGTACTCTAGTGACATCTAGTGAAAAATGTATAGTAAATATAACGTGAGAAATCTATTTTGCTTTATTAAAAATAATTTATTTTAAAATATAATAATATATGTACTGCTGTTCTCTAAGTGTGAAAAATTCAGTGGCAAACTGTTGAGCATAAAGTCCAGTTTTTGACTAGTGTAGTTTCTTACCCCAACTTGTGCAGAGTGTTGCACTGCAGGCACTGAGGCTGTGCATGATGCAACATTCCACTGCAAGCATAAAACCTGGTTCTTAAATCTTTGATAAATCCATTCCAAGTAGAAACAAAGGAGCTTTAGTTAACTGCACCTAGTTTGTAGACTAAACATCTAAACTGTATAATTGGTCTCAAAAAGCTGTTTACACTATTTGCCACATTCACAGAGGAATGTGTAAAGGTCTCTTATTTACCTAAAATATTTTCCTAAAATCTTAAATCCTGCACAGCTTGTCTTTTGTAGCACAAGCTCAAAACATCTGTAAAAGCAGCTTAAGAGCCTAGTGGTTGCAAATGGGAATTTTCACATGTTAACCACCCCACCCATGCCAAATAGGATCCCTATTTTGAGGCTTTTGAAACCTCCTTCAGCTGAGTGGTAGTTGGAAGGAGGAATTAGCTTGCCCAGCAGATCCCTTCCTGCTCCAGGCTGTGCTCGTCCCCTCGCGTGGTGGGATGCCAGGCCATGCACCCGGCGCGAGGGGCGTTTGACGTTACCCTGCAGCAGCCACGTGCCCTTCTCACAGGGCTCCTTGGGGAGCTGCTGGGCAGCAACCTGGCTGTCCCCCTCATGGCACCGGGCACCAGCCAGCGTTGTGGCCGGAGGTGACAGATGTGGCACATGAGCTACAACTGCCACGTAGGGCATTCTGGAGCAAGATGAGGAGCATAAGCCACATGCTACATTACATGTGTGAGATGTAGGTGTCACAGTGGAGAACACTGAGGTAAGAACTGGTTGAGTAAATCTCATGAATAATCTGCCAAGCTTGACAAATTTGCATTACTATCCATTAATCAATTCAAGAGCAAAATGAAAAAATGAGTCAACCTGCTCTACTTGATTATAAGTATCATTATTCTTACATATATTTTAAAAGGTATTAGTAAAATCAAATAGGATTTAAAAAATCTATTACTGTATTTGTCTTTATGTAGTTATAGTATATCTTAATATATACTTTAAGAAATCATACACCTTTATAAAATAGATAACGATCAAGTGTTTGTTTTGTTTTAATACCTCCTTCCATCTTGCTTCTATCACTGCCTTTTATGATACCGTTTGAAAGTGAAGTTCGCAAACCAGCTATACACGAAGCAGTGTAATGTACTGTTAGAGATGGAGACAAGCCCTGCCCAAATCAAGAGCCAGATCCAAAATCTCTTGCAGTTAATGAGCATATTTTCACTGGTCCCAGTGAGGTCTAGAGCAGGCCTACAAGCAAAGATGTTGTATATTAAGTTAAATTTTCTTTTGGATGACATTTTGGAACTGTTAGTTCACATTTCAGTTTCCATTGTCTGCAACCATATGAACTTAATATTTTACAACAGTTTTATGTGTAGATTGGAAATCTGATTTCAGTTACTCCTGCTGCTGCCTTATTTCACTGAAGGAAATTGGTATTAAATTGTTGGATATATTTACGTGTCCACATTTGTTACTACTTTAGTCTGTCTGTAGTATCATGCAACCTCCAATACTTCATTCTCACCATTAATTAAAACTCTTCGAAGGGTAACACACCCAGGAAGTAAGACTGGAGAGCAAGTGTTGTGTAACAGATGAACTCATATAAAATCTAAATGTGATTTAATTAGTTGATAATGGATCATTAATTACAAAGCCAGTGATATGAAACACATTGTTATGGGAACACATAATGGAACTATTGAGAAAGAATAGATTTGTTTTTACTAACTACTTGTCTGCTAAGAAAACCACCTGTGCAAATAACTGGCTCAAATCAGATGACAAGCAGATTTTTATTGCACAAGAAAGATTTCAGTTTCCACGGCAACGCACCTAGGTCAAAATAGAAAATTGCATATTTTTCTGCAATAAACATTTCATTCACTCTAACAGGTTTAATATCCAGGTTTATAATGTGTATAACTATATTTATTAGCTAGCAATTATTTAATGCAGCAGCTTCTGCCCAGTAATTGCTGTTCAGTGACATGGGATTCAGCTAGAAGTGTACAGGATCTATCCTAAGACTTCTGGCATTTTAAATAAATTCTGTAATGCTGTTTGGCTCACAGTAACCTACTGTGAGCTCTGGGGAAAACTAAGCACACAGTTTTAATATTACACAAAAGTTTTTATTTAATTGAATTCAGGCATTTATAAAATTATATTAAATTAGGTCACATTCAGAGGTTATGCAGTATTTAACATTTTTACCAGTAATTGCCTGTACCTCTAATTTAATATTTAATGACATTATTTAAGAAAAAGCTTTCTTGATCCGAGGGCAAATACTCTTTATTTATAGGGCCTTTTCTCAGACGGAGAATGGAAAGTACAAATGTGTTACTCATTAAGATCCACGTAGTTACGCGACTGGATGACTAAATCCCTGCTTCCCTAGGGTGCTGAAGCCAGAAAGTGCTGGAGTCAGCGAAAACAGAAAAATAGGTGTTCTCTTGTCCAGTGTTCCCAATCAGAAAAACAATTAGTAAATCTCAAAAATAATGAAGGGTTTTATTGATGTGAGCTGCCTGGAAGCAGCCCCGAACCCTGGCTCTAACCACTTGCCCGAGTTTGCTGGAATTGCATGTCCTGGCGCGGAGGCGGAGAGCGGCCGGGCTGCCGCACAGCAGCTGCTGCTGCCTGCCGGGAGGCCTGGTCCAAGGCCCGACACAGGTAGTCCTGGGACTGGCAGCGCCTTGGATGGAGCTCTGCTCTGGGCTGTGAATGAAGAGGTCTGTGGTGGCTGCCACCATGCACAAACATTCAAGATGCTCCTGGTCACACTCAGCAGCACTTCTGACTCATGGCACAGCTGCTTGGCTGCCCGTGCAGGCACAACGCAGGACAGTGCTCCAGGCACAAGCCATGGGGCAAGTGGCTGCTGCGGCCTCTGTTGACACCCACTCTGCCTTTCGCCAAGCAGGGCACAGCAGTGGGGCACATCAGTCTCACTGAAAATCTCCTATGTTATGTGCTGCTCCCTTCTCTGGGATACGTGAGGTTTCTGTAGGGCAGCAGGAGGAGAAGGCTCCTCTGCAGGGCCTGGCCTAGACTCTGAAAGGAGCTTTCTGGCCTGGCTTCCCAAGGAAAAGCAGCTTGTAGGCAGTGGTGCCTTCAGTGTCTTCCCAATAACTTTGGTACTTGGTGGCTAATTTCTCCCAACCTTGACAGATGGTGAGAAGATGAAAAGATGCTGGAGCTAGTATGAACTTGAATATAAAATTCTTGATAAGAAGGACGTGTTTTACATTATCCTACTCCCAGTATGTGCTATTGCTAAGTGTAGACAGCCAATTAGAGCTGATTAGATGAGCCTGAAAAAGATTTCAAATGTGTGATCCAGTGCAGTGAAGGGAAGATGTCCAAGATGAAGAAACCTATAAATGGAGGCTAAAACTGAGAGGAAGACTTTCAGTAGGAGAAGAAACAGGAAAGGTTAATCAGTCCCTTTGGAGAAGGAAAAAAGGAAACAGCTCTGTTGCCGAAATGGGGGTCGACAAGCCTTGTTCGCTAGCTGGACTGGCCTGGGCTTCTACTTGCCCCAGGGCCATAGAGCACAGACACCAATATGAGG
>JAUBOD010000623.1:3267976-3286791 GCA_032353885.1 Nothura maculosa | reverse complement strand
TAGATCATGATTTCCAGACAAGCTTCAAGTGACTATTTACCAAGAATTATACAAATCATTAGCACAGTATAGATTATATCTATATTAAAGGTAGAGTAATGCTACAAAGCAATTCGGGGAAGGCTAATCTGATTTTCAAAGATTTTTTTCTTTGTGAAGTTTTTATGTTCCCCAAGGAAAGCTATTATATCTAAATAGATTATAGACTAGTATCTGACACTTTTATTATTGTTTTTTCAGGAAGAAGCTAATATTCAACATGAAATAGCACTTTTTCCCTCAATATTTTTTTAAATTGCAGGTTAAATGTGACATTCATAATTCTGACCTCAGTTATGAAAGTTACCTTCATGTGAACTAAAGGATAAAATTCTTGGTACCCTGGAAAGAGCTTTCCCATCAGTGCTCTGCTGATTTGTTAGGTGCTTGTCTCTTTTTATATCCTGAAAGGTCGTGTGGGTGCCTGACGTAGCGATCTGGGTAGCGAGGGTCTTAGACAGCGATCGCTGGCTGCGTCCTGCAGCATCTGAGAGGTGTCAGGATCTAAAGGAGAACGGGCTGCAGCCGTGATCCCGTCCCTTCTGTCCTAAAAGGCATCACGAGGTGCAGACTAGGCTAGAGTGTGTAACATCTGTGCAGATTAGAAACAGCAGGTTTCTAATTCTAAGGAAATTTTCTTGTTACTGCTCAGATACTTTTATCGTTCCACTACTGCATTTATCCTTTGCATAAATAACTAATAATGAGGACTTCTGAAGGTGTACAGGCACATTACTGCAATTAGAAGGTAAGAAAGTGGCACTTTTCATACTTAAATCTTTAAATAGTTCTCTGAATCATATGGGAAGCGAATCTGATCCACATCTTCTCTATTCAGAAATGTTTATGGTATTTGATTACTATTAAATAAGTAAAAAATGTGAATTTATATTTTCTCTTTCACCCGACAAGACTACAAGTAAATATTATATGACTTTAGAAGAATTTAGCATGTAATAATAAAGCGGACCAAAAATGTAGCCAGTTGACTAATTAGACAAATAAACAGTACCCATAACTTCACAGAGCTTTAACTGGAATAAGAAAGTAAACAGTCAAGCAGCTTTCAAACAAATTAAACCAAATAATGTGAAAAATGAGAAATCTCATTTAGTTTAATAATAAAGAAAAGGAAAAGACAAAACCAAACAAAAGCAATCAAGTGATCTTGTAGTGTCAGAGTTCTTATTCTCTTGAACAAAAAAATAAAAAGATGCACAATATTTAAAAGCCTAATACTTAATTTTTAACCAACCATGTTTTTTCAGCTTATTGATGACATGATAGCTTTTCAAGGCTTTGCTGTAAATGACATTCTTCAGCATTTTACTAATAAAGTGTTGAACAGTTTGAGTATTTCATCTACTTGAATGAATGTCTATGAATTTACCTTTTGGCCATGTTTTATTCTTCACCATTACTTCCAGGCAAACATATCAATGACTACTTGTTGCAAAGGAATAGGTTTACATTTTTACATCATGACTTATTCTCATTAGCTATAAATTGAATCATGTTAGACAGGAAACTAAATGTGTTGATTCTGGAATGCAACAGCTACACATGGTTGACTGGCCTCTTTATAGTGTAGTTCTGTAGTCCATAATATAGGCAATTTTATTATATAACACTCTGCTAATAAAAATAAAATTGTTATGTAAGGCCACTACTAAATAATGAAGCCTCTACTATGTTTAGTTTTCCTATTAAATTCTACATAGCAGTAAATATTGTTATAGAGTTTGTTATTAATGTGACTAACCTCAAAGTTGCTGCCAATACTTGAAACAAAAATTCCGTAAAGATGGGACCAAAGGACATACTGCTTTGCAGCTTAATGCACAGTACCCACTTACCATAAGGTTCCCAGTAACTGTGTGAGACTCGCAGTGAAGGAGGTAGCGCACTGGGACGCAGCGAGGCACAGCAAGGGGAGCCCACCTGCCTGGGGAGCCCACGCGCCAAATAGATTTATTGTAAAACTTCCATTTATTTGCATTAAGGCATGTGTGGGAACTCCAGAAAAAAACACCAGGGACACTGTCAGTGTTCCCAAGCGCCGCGATGCCGCAGGGTCCCCACACGGTACCCACCTCACCTCGGACTGAACGGAGGAGACTGACAAAGAACTTCTTAACTACAAGCAAAAAAAATATCTAACTGTAGAATTAGTTACTGTCTAACATTATGGAACTCTGAAGAAAAATAAAGCTGATTGGAGTAATAAACTCACAAACAACTGCTTTTGTTTTTCTAAAAGAAAACACAGCAACTTTAATACAGTTCTGCCTTAATGAATCTTCACCGTGACCTCAGGATTCAATTTTAACAAGTTGATTTTAATCCTATTAGTTCAAGATCAAAGAAAAATGATTCACTGCAGGGTTAAATGGAGCAACATTGAAGGATTTATGAAAGTAAGGCCAATACCCACATCAGTCCTTCTGTTTTAATTAAGTTTATGTTTTTTCTAAGTATTGCTGGCAGGAATTAATGCACAGAGGCCTAAGCCAAAGCAGCTAACTTTAACTCAAGGACATTTTTTCACTTATTCTGACTGCGTTTTAAGGTTGCCATTTTAAAGTGTTTGGCTTGTTTTCCTACTTCAGAAAGTGAGGCTGTTTTCAGCAGCTCTTTCAGTAACTACTGTATAGTTCTCATTACTGTGGTGGACAGGAACATACTTTGACCTTGTCTATGCCTTATTCTGGTAAAAGACAACTGCGATAGCATGTACATGCAATATATCTGTATGGAGCTTCTTTCTGTGAGGTCCCAGAGCTTCTTTTAAAGGCACATACCAATCTACGGTACAAAGGACAATAAATACTCCAAGTTCTTCTCATAAAATGTTTGTTTCCAATTCTACAATTGCTTTATCACGGTCCACAAAAGGTTCATAATGCAACTGCTGTTCAGATTTACATCTGACTGAAAACATGGGGGCTACTCAGAACAGGAAGCCTTGCAGATTTGCACACAGAGATTAGGAAACTTGCCCCCGGAAAGGCCCCCAATAGGATGTTAACTTGTTCTTTCAGATGCTGTGGAGGAAGGAGATACTATAGGAAAATGAGATTATGCTCAGCCTAGGTAGAGAAAGCAAACAGGTGAACCAAACAAAGATAAGTGAGTATATAAAACTGTCACGGTGCCTCCAATTAAGTTTATTCATCTTCTAGACCTTGCAAATTTGCACCGCTTAGCCTTGACAAATGTCCGTTTTGGGGGGATTCACCACCTGTACACCTGCTTCAGTGCATAACATTTGCAAGTCCTTGCTTTTTCTCTGTCCTTTTTCCACTTTTTGATATCTTAAAAACTTCTGTCTCATTTTATACTATGATCTGAATAAATGCAGTAGGTCTTTTCTGCCATTTTATTGCCTCTTTGATCACCTTAAGATGAAGGATGGTTCCCACTGTTCTTAAATGACTTTCCTTAACTTATAAGCCATCTAGTACATGATGTAGGGTTGTCCTGAGACAAAAAGAAGAGTGTTTCAGTGGTAAAATACTCAATTAATGTCAGTTCTTTGTGACCTTCCTACAAATCAGGTGATAAACAGTTAACTTAGGCCATCCATTTGTCTGCCTGTATGTATATATGCAATATATAAAGTTAATTAAAAACAGTTGTGACTGCTAAAGTGTAACATTACTGAATATGACAAGTATTTGTCATGACTTCAAAATGCAAATGTGCTTTTTGACTTGTTATGGAAGTGTTGCTTGCCAGACATTTCTAAATAAAGCCCAGGAGACTGGCTTTACATCTTCCTCCTCTTAACCCTTCTGTTAATCACTTCCCTTTAATTCCACTTTTTTCAACGTGTGTGGCTTGAGCGAAGCCTCTTCTCTGTAATTGTTTCCCAAACTGGCAAGGGGACAGTGCAGGGTGCGACCGGCTCCAGATTTTTATGCCAAATTGTATTCTCTTGAGCCCCGTTCTCCTTGAGCTCTCCCACGTCTTTGTTAAAGTAGCCAAGATCACACAGAGCAGTCAGATTCCTCTTTCACATCTGTCTCTTCCTGTAGCAATCAGATCCATAAAATGAGTTGCCATCATGATATTTGATAATCCTCTAAGCCAGAGGTTCTGGATCTTCAAGTGTAGAAGTGTGTGGGTTCTGTCCTATTAGCTGTAAATGAGTATTCATGGCACAACACACTAGCTATAGCAGAGAGAGAGGCTGGTGAGAATTTAAGAGGAACAGAAATAACACCAGGCCAAAGAAGACAGCAGATCTACAGCAGAAAGAGTGCAGTAAAAGGTTCCACAAATGCTTCTCTTGGTTAGGGCTTTGTCTTGGCTGAATATTTTGCCGCTGCTGGTAAGATGTTACTGACTGAAGGGCTGTCTCAGTGTGGTCAAGCAGCTATCGATGCTGCCCAGCCCAGCGGCGGAACATCGCACACACCTTCTGTATTAGCCTGATACTATTGCTTTGGCCTCAAGTCTGTTCTGTTTGTTAAACACAAACGTTTATGCCACTCCTTACTTGACAGTAAGCTAGTGTGACAGCTTTTGGCATACACTGAATTTGTAATAACTACCATCCATTGGTATACTTTTACTTCCTTAATAAGTACCATCCACTGAGCACACATACCATAGATGTAAAACAGTTTTATTAAATTAAGCAGGGGCACAAATCATTAAAATTATTTTCTTACTAATAAAAGGCAAATGTTTACATTTACAAATATTATATTGAGTTCAAAGTATGTAAATAATAGAAAAGCAATTTTGTAGTACCTCCTCCACCAGTGTTCATGGTTCTGTTAAATATGAATTTAAAAGACAGCATTTTCCTACCAAACCTAGCGTTTTCCACATTTTGATGGTTCCTAACAGTACTGGTCCCAGTGAGGTTCATATATATTATTACTATTTACTGCACACTGGAATAGCAACTCTGATATAAAAACAAGCATCAGCAAATACTGAATACATCTCCAGCAGAACAACCACTTCTTACAAGAATTACAGCTCCAGGATAGATGTTTGCAAACTCTGGTACACTTGCTAGGAACGAGAAGCAGAGACTTCAAATTCTCGTTTGCTGTGTGCACACCCTGGGCACACTCCATTCACACCACATTCATCTGGGCTTTTGCAGATGCCAGGAGTTCCTGCTGGCACATCCCAGTTCCCTCTGGAATCACTGCAGAACAGCAGTGTGCTCTGAACCTCGATGTCTGTGGTCATTCTAGATGTGCCAGATGTGTTATATTCATGTGAGCTGCACTATGGCAGGTGCTATGCAAAAGTCCCAAGGACTGTAGTACATCCCCCTGAGTTTTTCTTTGGTTGTTGGTGTGTTTCTTTTGAGTAACAAAGTATCTAGTTAGTATATGCAAATATTTTGAAATAATCAGAATGTGAGATGCATCTGTATGCTCTTGTACCACTGCAACATTTTTTCAACATTTTTATTCCATGTATCTGGAAATCTTTCTGATTTCTAAGATGGCTTTAATTTTCTATAGTATTGTTGATAAGATGAAATGCAAAGCCTGACAAATAAACCACCAACATCACAGTGACCCAGATACATAGGAAATTTTTTCTTACTATTCTGACGTAAGAACTTAAAAATGTGCATTTATTATCCCTCTGAGGTGTTACATGATGAGAAGTTTCTGCACTACACCTGTATTTTCTGCATTTACTCTGGAAATGATGTGCTTTTGGCAAGAGCCACCTAGTTGTCTCAAAGGAGGCAGCATCCCCAGGCCTGTGTACCCACACCTTGGTACACAAGCAAGCGGAGCGCTCAGGCTGCAGTGGGAAAAAACACCTTGGATTTCTTGCCTTGCTCCTTTGCAAAGACATCACAATATAGACTTGTGAGATTGTATCTTGCAGTGGACTTCCCTTGGCCATAGATTTGGTGATGAGAGGAACGGTAAAAGAGATAATGGGTTAGTGCCTTCACCTGTGAACTTGCAAAAGTGTTGGGCCAAACTCTTAGCTGGTGCCAGTTTTCACAGCCCTTGATGTCAGTGGATCTGTGCCGAAGAACCACAGACTTGACTGGATTAGGTTACATGTGGATTTAGATTACATGTGATTCCTTTATGTTTCAATAGATGCGACAGGTTTTCTGTTGAGTTCCAAGTGCTCTCTCACTTTTGTATTTCCTGAACACATCCGCCCCTAGTGTAAGATCAAGAAAGACTCTGCCAAAACAAGATTATGCTAGTTAGAGAGTCTAACCATTTCACTGCAAGTTGTTGTGCGAATATGAATGGTATAGTGCTATTGTTCAAACAAAATAACGAAAAAAAGAAAAGCTGCAGATATTCTGGTCTTGAAAATGCTGGAGTGAGCTGCAGTGTGCACACTGGTGACTGCAGGAGTGTGTGGAGTCTGCAGAGCGCTCTGTCTGCCTGGGGTTTATCTTTGCTTCCAGGTAGAGGTAAATTTTCCATCCCTCATATAGACTCAAGCACTGTATTACCCTGTAATGAGAGATTAAAATTCCTGCAAACTTTCTAGAAATAGCAGCCATGCTGACAAAACAGTGCAGGAAGTCTGACCTCTTCTGTGCTTACAGGAGTCCTTTATAGATATATATATATTTTCTTATGTATCAGCATGAATAAAAATACTCCATTTGGGTAAAATGTTATTTTAATTAATTTCCTACAGACTGTTTTCAGCACATTTATAAGTGAATGGTGAATAAGTCTTCAGTTGAAAACTGCTCTTTCAGATCCTGCTGCTTAGAATAGCTGCCTACTTCTCCAGTATTAATTGTATCTGGTTATGTTTAAATGTCATTAAAATATGCAGCAAGTGATCTACAGGGATTCATATTTCTACCAAAAATTGAGTCTGCACCTTAATTTCCCAATGCAGGACTCCTGGATGGGCTTTTCCCTCTATGCCTATTATAAACATATGCCACTTTTGAACACTCAAAAGAGTACTTCAGAATTGAAATTTTAAGATTGCAACTGAATGTTTTTAAGACAGAATATTACTATTTTATTCATAAACTGTTTCAAGAAGGGAAGGGGGGAGAAGAGGCAAGGACGTAAGCCAAAAGTGCTTTGACTTGCTTTCTGTTTTAAAGTGTCTTAGAGAGCCCTGTGCCAAGAAAAACAAAGTGCAGAGCAGTGAGCAGCAGGGAGATCCTATTACAGCAGTTGAGCATGTCAGGAGACACCACTGCCTCCGGCAGGGGGAAGGGGAAGAAAGTGAGAAACAGGGACTGGAACAGTATGTGCTTTCCAGCACTTGCATTCTTGTACAGGTTAATGACAAGGACCCCATTCTGCAGCCGTCTTTCATATGATTTGAAATCAGTGGGATCATTCATATAAGCAAGACAAGTAAAATCTGGCCCTAGCTGGAGAGAACAGCCCTAAGAAATGGGTAAATGGGGAAAGTGAGAAGCACAGGCTCTCGCCATGTGCGCACGCGGCCTTCACAAACACGAATTGCAGCACAGCCAGCAGGGTCAGCACTGCTTGTTAGACTGCTAGAATGCGCTTGAAATAAGGGAAAACAAAACAGAACACTAGCACTTATGCTTATTTTCTGTGTATATTTGTTTGTCTTATTTGAGCAAGTAAGTATTGTGTCCGGTATATACCATATATTGTATGGGAGCAAATGTACTTACTAAAGAGAAGACAGTGACTTTCTTGTCCTGCACGTTTGTACTGGAGGTGAGCAAGCCCATGAAGCTCCTGTTTAGGACCCCTTTAAGAATGAAGCAGGGCTGCTAGTCCTTGCAGACAGGCAGAAAGGGAAGGGAAGAAATGCCCGGAGCACAATGGAATCAGTATAAAGACCAAAAGAGCCTCTTAGAAGGTCAGTCACTTAAAGGGCACGCCAGGCTACTTCAGGCCATGCTCCTTGTGGGCAAGCAGGTACCTTCCTCAGCCTTGCTCAAGGTGTGCACAAGGTCAAAGACCAAAAGTACAAGAGCAGGAGGAGGAAACGTAACCAGCAAGACTTGTGAAACGCTGAACAACTACAGTGACCCTGCTTTTGTCAGGCAGGGCACTGAAGTGGGGCTAGAGGAGCCTGCAGGGCACCTATGTATGAGTCAAGTCCTCTATGTTTTTGAAGCGACATTATTTCATTACGTTGAAGGTGACAGGGCTGAAGCAGGTGGCCTAGGAATTTGCACAGCACTGCCAAGGACCTGCAGCAACGCGGCTATTTGTGCCCTTGGCTTCCTTCAGTGGGGACTGCCCGTCTCCTGGGGACACTCAACCTGGAAAGGCTGCTGCTGACACCAGTGCTCGCTCAAACACTGATACCTGGAAGGAGAGCCAAGGAAAGACAGAGAGCAGAAGCAAAGCTCTGCTGCTTCTTGTCATGGAGAAGACATGTGAGACCTTAAGTTTATGGCTGCAACAAATTCACTCCAGATTTTTACTGCTGTACATGTGAGAGCACAGCATGGCTCTGAGACTGCAAAGCCAGCCTGCTCCAACAACAGGAGATCTTGTCCTGCCTGGGAGAAGGTGACAGCCAAGGAGAGCTGGGGACGAGCTCGGTGCTGCGGCCGCGCTCTGCACCCTGGTGCTCTCGCTGCTCCCTTGGGTAGGACGTGGGCAGAGCTCTGCGGAGCTGGGACAGTGCTAGCCCTAGTGTGTTTATTTACAGTATAGTGTTCCACCTTGCCATCAAATGCAAATTTTAATTGGATTAGGCCAAGCATCACTGTCTTTCCCTGAGTGTATCTCTCCGTGTCCTGGCACTTTCCTTGTACATTAGTTGGATCCTAGTGAGCTTCTTTATTGAGGAAGACAAGCAAGAGACATAAAACTGACGTGGGAAAGGTTGCTTGTCAGTACAGATAAAAAAGCTGTCCTCTCTGACTCAGTTCAAGGACTACAGCTGAATTTGGAGCCCTTCTTATCAAATTCTTCTGGGTAGACCTTTATTCCTAGATCTCCTAAGCAGAAGCTGGGTCCTGGACTGGGAGGCAAAACAAGTTCTTTCACATTCTTTGCCTAAGACAAGCGCTTTAGCTCCTGACAAAAACTTGGAGCAATTCAGATTTGCTCTAATCCATGCCTAACTTCCCACAGCCCCAATAGACTATTCAGGTTGCTAGAGATTATGGTGGGAGAATGAGTGATAATTTGCCTAAGGCATTTCCATGAGGTTTCATCATTGTATCAGCTGCCCCTTGGAAACTGCTAGCACTAAAATCATTGTCTTTTCCCCCATCCACTTGAACAAGGAGAACCATTATACGGCCTTGCCACTGATTTACAGACAAACACTCCATGGATGTTAAAACTACCATCAGCATTGCCAGAGACTCCCTCGAGTACTTAACCAGCACAACCCCCTCTGAATGCACAGGGATCTTAATTGCTTTATTATAATTTAACAATTACATTGTTCAATTGTTAAATGTTAACATTTAGTTAACATTTAGTAACTAAATGTAGTTACTAAATGTTAACTAAATGTTAACAATAAGTAGCAGCATTGTTAAATTGCAACAATATTGCAAAAATTGCAAAATTACAACAATTGTTAACAATAAGTAACATTTTAACAATGTTGCTACTTATTTCCGAATACGGCAGAAGTAACACATTTTATAAAAGTGACCTAGTTTGCAACTAATCCCTTAAATCTATGTGGAGACAGCAGGACCCAGTGGTTGGAATATGGAAATAACAGCCAAGAAACTAGCTTTAGTGCTGACTTATGTAGCCTCTCTGCACCTACAGATCTCCATCCGTAAACATGTGGGTAGCTGCATTTACCCATCTTCACAAAGGACTGAGATGCTTCAGTGGAAAGGATACTTCACACATGCAGCACATTCGTACAGCTACCTAGAGAGCAAAAGAGAGCAGCCAGCCAGAGAGACTCTGAAGTGCAGGAAACTTGGAGCTGCCACTCTGCACAGCTCGTTCCAAGACAAATGTACAAAACACTTCAAGAAAAACAATCCAGAACTTAAGTCTGAACTAAGGCAGAGTATCAAGGGAGTATCAAGGGAGAGTCAGTTATTTGGAATTACGTAACTTGCTACACTTCATGATCAAATAAGCAAAAGACTATTCTGGTAAAAATGTGTAGTTGAAAATGCAAGTTTTTGTTGTTTAAAGGAGATTTTCTTCTAAAACTCTCCTATACAGTAGTGTGAGGAAAGCATATTATATACATGTATGTGTGTGTATGTGTATGTACCATGCAAATTCTGCTATCAATTACAGATGTGCATCTGGAGCTACTCCAGTGATATTTACATACGTCTAAATCAGAACAGACTGTGGTTTGTTAATGATGTATATACTTTCCAATGCTGTATACTCTGCTAAGAAAACAAGGACTCAGTGAAATCAGCTTTTCCTTCTTGCTAGTAATATTAGCAAGCAAACAATGTGTTCTCTATAACAGTGGGTACAATTGTAGTAAATGTCTATTTACCAATATTTAAAATGAGCACCTATAATCAGTCTTTGGTTATTTAAATATCATATGATGAATTACAAGCAAAGACCAAAACATGCCATGCACCTTATAAAAATAAAACTTAGTGGCCAATCTCAGATTGCTAATTTTGTATTAACGTTCCCAGCTAGAGCAGTATTATTCAGCCTGTTTCTTAGCCAAGTTTCAAAGGGAAAGCAGGAATAAAGGTTTTGGGTTATAGTCTTTTTTGGCTGGGAGTATAAAATGTGATTAATTCAACTGTGCTGTCAAGAAAGTGGAAAGATGGAGGGCTTAAAATCCTCTACCACTATGAAAAAGGAGCTGCATTTCAACCATCTAGTCATGATGCAAATTGCTTAAAACTCTACTGCAAATACTACATAACCGAATATAAAAGTTTAGCAGAATAGAACAGACTAAGTTAAATCAATGTAAATGAGTTGGTGTTTTCACACATTGGCTCTACATTGATTTTTTTCTATTAAAAATGTTTCTTATTTAGCTGAGGACTTTGTTATTTGGAGCAGGGGCTGAAAGACGGGTTGTTGTTTTTCCGCACCTACTTTGCAGTAAAGAGGTGGGAATGACTTACGGTTAGTCCTTCTGGATTACCTCTTGCTGCTATTTCTTAGTATATGAACCAGAAAGGAGTACGAAAACCTGAAATCTTGTAGGGACAGTTCCTTTGCTTTGGGTGTGGTTATGATTTCCAAGCTCTACCCACTGTTGCAAAGTAGATCTTAAGAATTTAGATATAAATCTGGACCTAGTTTTGCACAAACTTCACTTAGTATGTATTCTTTAGCATTAAAACCATATGGATTTTGTTGTTTAACATTGTTTTGACAGAGGATGTGGTGAAAGTCTAACGGTTTTAAGTGAACTTCCCTTTGTTCATTGAAACACAAAGTAAAATATTTGGGGGTTCGTTCATACCTCTCACAAACCTTGTGTGGAAGGAGTTAATGAACTTTGACACTGATGAAGACACCTGTTTATCCAGCCCTCGTATGTCTCAGGAAAGCACAAAATCGGAATGAGAACACAGCAAGCTACATTACAGAAATGGTGTGTTCCTAAGCTTGTAGTGCTGCAGTAGGATTTAAGAGATCTGGGCTTATTTCGTGTCTATCACTGAACAATTTTCCATACATCAGTTCTGTAACTCTTGAGATTAGGTCTAAGAATCCCCTTCCGCTATCATGAACCGACACAAACACAAAGCGCATGGCTGGAGTATGAGCAGCTGGCCAAGATATATAAGAAATTCGGAAGGCAAACTGATGCTGGGAGATGAGACCCCTGCTAGCTGTTATTTCAGTAGATAAATGCATTTTTGCACTACCTTATGGGATCTGTACACCAGAACTCATAAAGGGAAGTTTAAAAATCATGTTTTGTTTAACATGCATAATTAGAATCTCTAACAACCTTATCTGTATGGTTTAAGGATTGAAAACAGAATAACTGAGGTGTCAAGGAAGTGTTAATGGCTTTTGTTAGAATACACACAACTAAACGTGCAAGGTTTGGAACAGCACCCTGTAACATTTAACGGAACTTCTAAACTGTAATTTCAGAAGACTTTAACATAAGACCTAAGCCCACATCATTCTTTTTATATAACATCAGTCCACTATAGATAAATGATAATTGTTTCAAAACTAACAATGCAAACAGTCATTTCTGAAAGCAAATGTTAGGCTGATTTAGAAAAAACAGATGTTTTGAGTTTATGAAATTTGCATTATCTTTTCCTGGAACAAGATCATCAGCCTTGGGTTAGGAAATCTGGAAATATTTCATGGGATATTTCTGAACTGATTTCCGTCAGCATGTTTTCTTGTTCTGACTTCAGTAATAAAATTGACCATGTGGTCACAATTTTATTTTTAACAGAGGTGAATACCGAAAGCAGTACTTAATGTGAAAAGCTTCAAGACAGTTTGCAGATATTAGCTATGGTGGAAAAACCCAAATGTCTTTGAAAACGTTCAAGTACCACGACACGACAAGGTTAGAGAGCATAATGGTTTATTCACCTTATTCACCTGAGCATCTTCAGCATCTCACATGCTGAAGCCGATGAGCTCACTTGTAAGGTTTAGCCTCATGGACTGTTCCTCAAGCTTGGGTTGGGAAGGGGCTGTTCTGCTGCCACAAGAAGGCCCACCTGGGTCCTGCCGTTATGGGGAAGCAGAGCAGGGCTCCCAAGATAATTCTCTACTAGCACAACTAAGTGAAGTTACAAAAGCATCTGTGAAAGCTTTTTATGCTCCAAGTCCCAGGATAGATGGTTAACCAGTGATTATTATTGTTATCATCATCAATAATGTTTAAAATTGCATAGCCCAGAGAGTTAGGCCATATATTTGCTCGGAAAGCAAATTACTCAAAATGAGATAACTCCTGATATGCGTTACATGACTGTTCAATCTTCGTACTTTAAAAAGGATTAAGTACTCGGAATTTCTTCAAATCTCAAAACTTTACCAATCGGAGCAAAGTATGAATTAATGTTTTGAAATTTATATACTAATACATCAATTTCAAAAACACATATAGGGGAGTACATTTGGCCAACTGGAGGATGGAATTCCTCTGTAAAGGTGGTGGTAAATGTTAGATTTAAAGTACAATCTGCTGGGCAGTTAATGAAAGGTAAGACTGAAATATGGGCTTCTTTGCTGATGATAACTAGATACATAACTGGCAGAGTAAAGTAGCTTATTGTGTCTGGTCTTGCACATGTATATGGTGGTTACAACCAGTGGCTTCTTTTCTTTAACACTGTTATTGAAGAACTGTTACCTGAGTCAGGTATTGCAATCCAGAATCTAATCCAAGCCCAGTTTACACAGATGATGGCCTTTCCATTCACTTTCACAAAGATTGGATAAAAGCCATAATTTTTGTTTCTGAAAACATTCTTCCTGTGTGTCTTGCTTGAGCCCAGTTGGAATGTTCTCACAGCAAAGAACTTTCTTAAATATTTCAGCACAATTCAATTACAATAATTTCCATGTGCTTAGCCCTGGAGACACTGGTATCTGCATAACAAACTTGAGTGCAATAAGATCCCAGAGTTGGAAAGATGTTTTCTCAAAAATGTGACATGTTTATATGTATTTTTTAAAACTCCTAAGGGTAAGGCATTTCAAGTCTGCAGTTCTATTTTGGGGAAAGCAGTAAATCATAACATTGCTATGAAAAGTGTATTCAAGGTGTATGTGTTTGCTTGTATATGTGTGTGTGCGTGTGTGTGTGTGTGTGTACACACACACATATATACATACAAGTTAATATACTGTATTTAGCGATCGATAGCTGGCTCATCTAGGGACTATCAGGCAAACATGTGCATGAGGGACACTCGAGCTTTGACAGCAACCAGAAATATCCTTAATTACACAGACCTAAACTTGACTTGTGTCATGGCCTGCTGGGAGAGGCACAGAGTAAAAGCCGTTACCAAAGTAATTATTTTCATTAGCAATACTTTCACTCCTTACGGGCACACAGTGTGTTTGTATATGAGGATTTCAGAATATGGATGTGCATCTTTTAACCAGGGATTGTTTCTGTATTGCATAGTTCTCCAGCAGACACTTCTTTCCATAATGCAAAAGCAGAGTGTTTAATTATCGAGGCTCCAGTGAGACATGGGCTAATAAGAAACAAAACTGAGATCTTCTCCTTTGCACATTAGTTTTATACTGTCATAGAGCTCTTAAAGCTTGGAGTTACACCAGTATAAAACTTTTTCAATTAATAGAAAAACATCAGCATATATTTGCAATTAACTAATTACTAGTGTTGTGACCTATTGTACCAATCAAAGTCATGATCTGTAAGCGGCTATGCGGGGATTTACACTAACTTAACCCCCTAGAAAGGGCTGCATACATGCCTCAGTGCCATCTGAGGATAGCAGAAAACAATAAATCAGCCTGCCTTGGTTTACAACTGGAAAAGATTACACTGATCCGTACGGAAAGGAGAGGAGAGCACGCTGGTGCACAGCATTTGATGGTTACCACTCATTTTTGTCAGAAAGAAGAAAGGAGCAAATTGTCCATATGCTTTTAAATAGTGCTGTCAACATACTATATTTCTAAATCAGCTTAATCTATTTAGCTATAAATGGAAACCCTGATTTCTGCATTTCTGGTGGGAGTCAGTTAACTAAGTGCTAAGACTTGCCAAACTGCATTTTATATATGAAAAAAAAAAAGAGAGAAGGATCTTCATGAATCAAAAGCAATGTTCAGCTGCATATGTATATAAATAGACTTCCAGAAAACCGTATGCCTTGTAATCACATCTTGATAGTCTAATACCTTGTATAAAAAACAGAAACTATTTTCTGCATCTGACAGTGTTTACAGTATGGAGCCTGGAGTCTGCTCTCCTATAGTTACCATTTCATACAACTTTATTTATGGCCTAAAGCAGAACTGGCTTCCTATTTACAGTTTTGAGGATATTTATCTATCAGGTGAGTACTAAGTAGCCAATTCCATTCATCCTGCAATGTGAAACAGGATGCAAGAAAAAAAAGTAATCCGAAGCAGAATGTAAATTGTGTCCTGCCCGACACTTCCAAGCTTGCAACAGACCCAGCAAGCGGTGCGCGTTGCCCGGCACAGCTTGGATGTTCCGTGCTGTGTTTATTCCAGTGTTGCAAAAGTGGCCTCTTGGTTTGTGCAGGAAAACTGCCCCAAATATGAAATCTCTACTGTATTTAAGACAGACATATGGGGATAGATATTTCACTGTATCACCTGAAGAGAGAAGACAAAGTGAACTTGGGGAAAAAAACAAGTTTTTAGAGACAGGTTTAACCTTTCCCACTTGAGGAGAAGTTGAGCTGTGCAGAAAAGAGCACTCAATTGTGCTGGATTTGACCGGACAGAGTGCCCTGGTGTTTCAACCCTCAAATTCCCTGTGGCTATTTTGACCTGATACACTGCTTATTACTGACCTGATACAGTTGCTTATTTTGTTTTCAGATGGAGAGACCGTTTAGAGGGACTGATACATTTTAGTATTTATTTGAGTGATGTGATTTATAAAGGGGGGAAATGGAAAAAGTGCTGAGAGATGATTGACAGATGCAGTAAATCTAACCAGTCTTTGAAGATGAAGAATTACTGGTGCTGCACATGCAGCATTATCCTTTCTCTCACCGTTCAGGGCCTCAGCCTGGGAGCAGTGCCCTTGCTTTTCATGTGTTGTTGAAAACGGAGCATATGGTTACGTTCAATCAAAATGAGTCAGAATCCCTGTCAGATGATCACAGATTAAAACCATAACAGAAACCTGACCCACTCGGATGCTGTGGCATTAGTCTCCTCCCACTCAGCTATGAGCCCCACCGTCAAAATGCCTAGTTCCTTCTCATAGGCTTTGCTGGAAACACACTCACAGGAGAGCTAATGACATTACATGATTTCCAAACATTTTCACAAGAAAGAGTATTAATTTGATTACTGGCTGAGAATGACACACTATCCCCATACAACTAGATGTCCAGTAAGGCATGGTTCTGGCTCAGACACTATATTCTTTTTTAGAATTCAGTATCTCTGGTTTTATAGCACTCCTGATAAAGAGGTAATCCCTACGCAGTGATTGTATTGGCTTTCTTCTTGCCTCGCTTGCTTCCCTGAGACTAGAACAAGTCCTTCTCCGGAGGCACAGGCTGCCTTTCCTGCAGCTCCTCCTGCCAAATGTGTTCTCCATGTTAGAGAGGAGAGATGATTTCTGCAATGCTCAGATTCCATTGCCATTGCCACAGGTGGAATCCAGGTGTTTTACAGGGCAAAGGCAAGACTGCCAACAAACAGTGCATCCCTTGAAACCCAGACAGGAACATTCAAAGCAGTAGAATAGATGGATCTTATGTAAGATACTGGGTGTTGTCCGGCTTGCTGGCTACAGGTTTTGTCTAGATGCTTAGCTTTGGCAGCCACACTGCAGTAAAGAAACTTAGCCATAACAGTATAGGACATGACTGTGTTATAATCAGAAACACTTAAATGTGCAGAGCTTTTTCACAGAATCACAGAATTCTGTGAAAAAGCAATTTTTAAGCAATTATTTGAAATTATTTTCTGAAGTGTGGTATATTATGGACCCAAACCCATTTTTTTAATTCTGCGCCGTGTTTGCTATCGAACACGAATCAGATACCAGGTAGTGGCCAAGATTATTTTTATACCTGTACTGAGCCAGGATGGGGGTTGATGCTACCATCTGATACAGCTTTCCTGTCTCTGGTTTCGATGAGTCTGTGATATGTAATATGCATCATGCTTTGCTGTGTTAGATCATATGTTAGGGGCCTGCTGCAACATTTGTCACTCTTTTTTATAGAGGAAAAAGAAACCCTAGGAAATGGTACTGATTTGGCACTAACCTTTTGCCAGACATGCAAAGGCAACAGCATTTAGCAAGCACCACTCTGAAACCCAAAGTAAAGCAGCAGAATTGGTGGAAAATATGGTCGCGGGGCATATTTTTACTGAGAAATCGTATTTCAAGCCAAGTCTTAATATTTTCCCATTTGTTCAGAAGTTCGGGATTTATTTGTCATAGGAGTAATGATATTATCTAAGAACAACAATTAATATGATTTAACAGAAAAAAAAGGGTAGAAACAAAACTATTAAAAATGTCCCAGGAAGAGTTGAAAAGCATCACTTTTTCAACACTCAACTTTACTTAGAAGGAGTTGTTGAGAGGAACAGTTGAAATCCTTTGAGTAAAAGAAGGCAGTGCTGGTGTGTGCAAAGCCCTGGGCTGTCGCTCTCCCTGCTCCCTTATCCATCACCCTGCTGCTGGGGGAGGCAGCACAAACTGCTCTGTTTTTCCAGCTCTGCAGCCAGACTCTCTTTAAACAATTTCCTGTGCTGGGTTCACGTAAGAGACTAAATTGTTTCTAATACAAGGAATGTAGTTAACCACAACCGATAGACAAATACCTTTTCTTATCACTAATGGATTACAACACTTGACTGCGAAAGCAATCTAAACCTTACAAATGGAGTATTCAGCCCTGAAACAGCAGTTATGCAGGGAGAATTGTTGTTACAGGAGCTTTTCATTATCTTTGAACATTTGCACTGAAAATTGATTATGTGTTTTTTTTCTTTTTTTTTTTTTATTCCACAATATAGCTTTATCTGGTGTATTTCTGACAATGAGAATGTTTCATAAGATTCTGGAGGTCTTTTTGCCCTGGGCACATTTGGTGCTTACCAGTTCATATTACCACTTGGTTGCAATGCAGTGAGGAATCAAGCATAATTTATATGTTTAGAATTGAAAGAAAAAAAGTCATCAAATTTATTAAAACAGCTGAGAGACCTCATGAAGATGAAGTCCTCAGCATGTTACGCATTACAGGCAAGATTTGTAAATGCAGATTTACATAGTAGCAAGCCCCAAGGGGATGACTCCTTCCCATCTTTCACTTTCTAGATAAAAAAAAATCTAACATTTCTTCAGCATATCTTCAGTAGATCCATATTTTTTATGACAAATCAAAAATAATGCTAATCCAAACTGCTTGTTTCTGGCTATCCAAGTGCATGAGGCAGGCTTCGGTGCAAGGACCGGATGCTCCTGGGCACTTCTGCCTCGGGTAAAAACTCTTCTTCCAGGCCTGTGGAGGCTGGATGCTTCCTGGCTTGAGGAATTCAGCAGAGTAAACTTTCCAGATTGCTCTCTGGGAGCTGCACGTCCGAGCTGTCTGTGTCTAACCCAACAGACTGTGAATCTCCCCTTGTGTAACGCACTCGTGCTTACACACCAGCCCCCTTGTATTTCGGGTGTCTCTGAAAGCCTTCTGCTAGAAATCGTGGTTCTACATGGGAACAGCAACTTTCATCACAAAAGTTTTAGTCCTCATGACAAAGCAGTCAAACTGCAGCACATAATGAATTCAATGAAAACAGATGAAATTCTCATATTATTATTTTCAGAAATTTGCTGCTCCCGAGTCAACCTCATGACATTCTGCGATGCTTCTTAGACATTAAGAGCTAGAAATTTTGTAATGCCTGTCTTTTTAAAAAGCCTAACTGCTTTGAAGTTTTATATTGGAGGCTCCTATTTAGCAGAATACCCGTATGAATCCACTGGTATATTCAATATAAAGCACAGCACTTAATTCAGACCTCTTTCAGAATTGTTATTGATTTACACATGGCTGAAACTAAATATTTAAAAATGATTCTTCCAGGCATTTCAAATACTGTCCTGGAGAACAGCACTCTTCAGTTTCAGTTAGAAGACTCACATCTGTGTTGTTTGGTATATTTAGTTTCCTAGTTACGCTGGGA
>JAUBOD010000623.1:3227053-3237332 GCA_032353885.1 Nothura maculosa | reverse complement strand
TTTGAGATGAGGGCTGTGCTGTACAACCAGCATTTGGCTGATTTTCCCTCCCCAGGGCATACGTGTGTGAGCTGTGAATATCACCCCGTGGAAGGCGGAAGGAAGCAAATGGCAGGTCCGCAGGAAGCGGGTGACACGTTCGGAGAGGTGAAGAGATTCCCATGGAGAACAAAGCTGCTCGGCGTGGAAGCTGTGAGTTGTTTGTGTCCTAGGAGATTTGTATTTGTGTCTGGGTTAAACAGTTTCAGGGACACCCTGAGGTCATAAATTCCACTACTTAAGGTTACTCCTCACTTGCTTTTCCTATCTTTACTAGTTCATGTCCTACACAATTTGTTTGCAAATCTAGCCTATATGAAAGGAGGAGAACCATGCCTGAAGAAGAATAAAATACCTAGCAGTTATTGGTAGACTAGCCAGCCACTTGCCAGAAATAATGGTGCAGAAGTGCCTGTCTCCCAGCCCCTTGTGTGGCTTTGGGTCAGGCTGTGTGCCAGAGCAGGGCTTAATCTTCTATCCCTATTTTCCAAAAAATATCTTTACAGGTTATCTCCAGAACTAGTCAGAAGACCCCTCTGTTTTCTGCTACTCTGGAAACCTCCACTGATGTTACAAGGGGAATAAAATTTTGAAAATGATTGGAATACCATTTCCACAGGTATTCCTTCTCTTTGCCCCTGCCTTGTGGCAGCTCATATTCTCCACTGGGAGAACAGCTAAAATGGGAAGCTAAAAACTTGGCAGTTTAGTTGTGATTCAGGCTGTTTCCCAAACTGCAAAGCTGAGAATCCTGCTAAATATCAGGAGAAGGGCTAACCAGTAACTAGTGCGGAGCGTTACGTGATTGGTAACAAATCCCCTTCTGTCGCTCTTTGCTGCTGCAGGCTATATTAGGACAATTATTGTTTTCAATATAATGGCTTATAATGTATGTTTGTGCATTGCTCTGTAACAATGAGGACATTATGAGATTGCTCCCACACCTACCTTCATATTCTTCTAATTGACTTTCCATTATTTATAAAGACTACTATGAGATTTTTCCATACTCTTGTTAAAATAACTTATTGTCAGAGAACCTTATGCCATGTGGTACGAGAGACTTCCCTTACATGATGTAACTATGAAACCTTACAGTTTCCAAGCTATGATTTTGCCAAACATCCTGCATATTCAGAAATCTGCTGCAGGGACTCTCCTCTTAAGTAGCTTGTCTGGGAATGAGAGGTGCTTTTCCCACCCTGTCTGTGTGGCAGCTGAGGGACATTGAACCTCCATTCAAACCCTTCTGCTCAGCAATGTGAGCAGAGCAGACTGGTCCTGTCTTCCCAGGACATGTACATTTAAGCCACTGGTTGCTTCCACACTGCATATTTCTGTCAGTATGCAGAGCTTGTGGTGTGAGCTCTTACAGCCCCCAGTAAACCCAATTCCAGAAGCTCTCCCAGCTCTAAAGATTGATTTAACTGGGTCTAAGGGCAAATGTTGCCTAAAGATGGGGTGTTACTGTTCAGTAATTTTATGTCATCCAATATGTTTTCATAAGCCACTGTGGGAATGCTGGGTTTTTTTTTCCTAATATAAGGAGATATTCAGTAAAGAGAAATTCAGTGAAGTTAAAAAAGATTCAACTTTACTTTCCCAAAGAAAATTGAGATAACCAAGAAAAAAATTATGGGATGATGTAAATAGTTGTTTCATGAACAACTATTCTGATGAACAACTAGTCTGATGAAGTGTGTTCCAGTGACTTAAGTCATTGAATAACAAGATGTAAAGTAATGGAAACAGCCAGATTGAATAACCTTGGTGAAAGAGTTAAATGATTTATCTGACTATAGCTACTCTGAAGGCAAAGGTTAGTGAAATGAACTGGTGCTAGGAGCTGTTTCAGGATGCATGCAAAGCTTTCTCACTTAACAGAAGTTTAGGTTGTACATTTGCCATTCCCTTATGATTAGCTTCAGTCATCATGTAAAAGTACAGTGTTTATTCCTATTGTGAATGCATATCTAATTATCACATGTTTATATTGAAGAAAGACCAATTGAAATTGGATGAGAACACTTACGCAAACGCCAAAGTAAGGGGGAAAATGTAGGTACTGATGGTATGGTCGTGGGTGTCTTTCTTGTATGGTAACGGACAATGAGTCATGCTTCCCTGTTTTTCCAAACACTTGATAGTGCATAAATTTGCTCTGAGATCCTGAGATCATTCATTCTGGTTTCACAAAATCAAACTGCTAAACTGGCCTCTGGTGCAGGCAACAGCTAGCCATTAGCAGAAGTTCAGACCTGAATGTATAAGGATGCCCTTTCTGCCTTTTGTCCTGCTGTTCTTTACTTTCCTACTCAGTCTACCTTTTGTATGGTTTTTTTTTTTGTGCTTCAGTTTTCTTCTCACTGCCCTTCTGGCTCTTCTTTCATTTCTCCACTCATTGCCTTGCTCTTCTTTTATTTTCTCAGCTCTCTCCATCTACCAGTGCATTCTGTATCTTTCCAACCCACGGCATCTGGTTTTACTTGGCTGTCCTTGGCAGGCCTTTTATATTGCTCAAGGGCCTGGTGTCTTACTGGAATATACACCCTTCTGGGGCCTTGAATGGTAATAGGGATGCTCACACTGTCGGCACGCTGTTGGTGGCATTTTGCAGAACTTCTAGGTCTCTAGAGCTACTTCAGTCACAGTGACAAAGAATGTCTGCCCACACACTGAGGCACACTGAGGCTGCTGCACAGGAGAACAAAATCAAAGTGACCAGGAAGACATAGGGCAGAGGAGGCTGCAAGATTTGGTCCTTGTGCCTGTAAAGTGGTCAACCTGTAGAGAAAACTTACAAGGAATAAGACAGGGAGCAGTGGAGGCTGGTGCTATCCTGAGAAAGCTGCTTCTCTGCCTCGCTTTGGAAGTGTCCCAGCCTGGGTGGCACCCCTTGGGGAGGGATGTATCATCCCACTTAAAGTGATTGGCAAGAAGATACCTAGCTGGCAGGATCTGAAGAGGGAACTACCACTGTGGTGAATACTGTATCTTAAGTGCTGCAGAATGACAGGCATTTTCATAAAAAACATGAATGCATTCTTGAAACTTCACAGAAGCTGAATTATGACTTAATTCAGAATCTAAGAAGGAGCAAGGTGGGACACTGGCAGATTCTTGAGATGCATGGACACCTTGATGCTTCTTTCAGCTGCTACTGGAAACTAAGCCACTTGGTGCAGAAACGAAGGGGACTGATTAGAGAAATAACGTAAGACTTAGTCTTGTACTATCCTAGCAAGAAATAGTCTTACAGTATAATACTGCTTTAGCATTGATTTATCTAGGGACTAGTTTAGCTTCTCACAGTATTTGTTGTTGATTTTTTTCATATGGCCCTACTACTTGTCTGTTATTTTCCCATAGCATTTTCCCAGCATGCCTTCATAAATATCAGAAAATGCTCACAAACACCCCAGAAAAGTGCCAGCGAAATATTCCACAAAATGCCTGCACATCTTGTGCAATGCTTCTTCCAGTCTCTCCCAGATGGTTTTTAGCATTGATCTAATATCTCCCCCATGAGCAGTTAGCATTTTTGTGACATTAAACTTAGCAGGAGTTTGTATTTCTACACAGGAATAAAGTGACTAATAAGATTTTTCAGAAGAAAATAAGTACTCGGTACTCTTCATCACCAAACTGTGCTTCCAAGGTGCTTCTTAAAAGCTTTGCTTCTTTTGATCTTTTGGGTTCATCTAAGGTTTCTGCAAAGGAAATTAAGAAATGCTAGTACAATAACTCAAACTACAGAAAGTATATCTGTGGTACATTGCTTTTTAACTGACATTGGTAGTATTTGGATTAAGTTCTTAATATCTTGCAAAACATTTAAACAGATTATCTGAAGTACTTTTCAATATATCTGTATGCTAAAGAAGAGAAATCTAACACAAACTTCTACAGCATGTGGGATTTAGGTTGTGTGGGTATATAGTCGTACAAGTCGTGAAATCCTTTCCATTGAAATTTAGTTAGCGTTCCCTTCACCAAAAGTTCTTGACTCTTTCCTTCTTAAGAGGTTGTTTTTAAACACTGTGACCTGAAGAAGGTCTAATAAGACTTAATTTGGTGGTATTTATTATCCTGTATAGTAATATTGTATTCATCAAGTTCATCACCTGTTTATCTAAAACCTGTGAATTTGGGGACCAGAAGGATCATTATGCAGAATCAGGCCTCTAAATAGATTGATAAAATCTTTTTAATGTATTTGGTAATGCTTTAGCAGGACAAACCCAGGCAAAACCCATAGTGCAACTTGCAAAGCTTGTCATCTCTTGAGGACAAGCATGTCTGGAAAGCATTGCAGAAATGTGCTGGAGGCTCTTTGTGCCAGCCTGCCTCAGAAGGCTGATTAGAGAAATGCCAGACTCCTTTTCTTGTGCATATTCGTTGACCAGCTTGTAAGCAATGTGCTGTAGGTGAGTCCAGTTTTTAGCATCAGGACACGCAGATAACCAGCAGTTAGATGAGCCATGCTTGACAGAGGTAGTTATCTGACATCCTGCAAGCAGAGGCAATAGTACAGAGAGTTGTTGTGTAACAATTATGAGACCTTATGGCAGGGGAAGAAAATAATTATTTTGTTGTGAACTCTATATATTGTCTACTTGAGACATTTTATGCCACCTGTATATTCCTTGATAGGCTTCTTAACAACACTAAAACCCTGTATTGGATAGCTGGGCAAATAGACTCTGTCACCATATAGTAGTTGTTGTCCTACACATATCCAACTGCATTTTATTTATGGTTTTTCAAAGTCTGTATCAGTGCTCAAAGTCAGAGTTTAGTGCTGAAAAAATAACCCGCCACCAAAATTAGCAGGGACAGTTTTCTCTTCAGGTAACTAGTGATTTGATTTGATTTGATTTGATTTGATTTGATTTGATTTGATTTGATTGATTGATTTTCTAGCTCATTTTCAACGGTTGTAGAAAAAAATAGGAAATTTGATGCATTCATTTTTATAATAAGCAGGAATGTGATGTTCATATAAAAAAAGTGTTACTATAAAACAAGACTAAGTAGGAAAAAGGCAGAAAACAGAGTGAATAAATATAGACTGAAGAGTTATATAAAACCATTGCAACTGTATGCAGTAGCTTAAAAAAAAGATAGGTCATGGTGAAATCCCTGACTGTAAGATCTCAGATCTGCAGACTCATAAAAAATCTTCATGATGAAGAATTTTTGTGGGCTCTAAAAATGACAAGTGGCAATTCATGCTCTGTTTTGTAGTCATTTTTTTGGCGATTTACTTTTTGTTTTCAGCACCATGGTATCATCTGCTCTTTAGAGAGGTGCCATAAGAGACATCTGAACTTTTGATTCTCTAAACCAATCTAAATAGCCTGCTCTTCTGGATAAAGCTAGCTGTATAAATATGTAACTTTGTAAATGTTGAGAGATACTAGTGGACTTGTACACTGCCCCGGACATTACTTCTAAGATTTGTTGTCTGGGAATCTGAGTAATGTTCTGTAGAATCTCTATTATTGGTATCAGGCCATGAGCCACTTTAATTGGCTGACAACATATACTGCAGCATGTTATTCTTGCTATCTGCTTAATCCCAGCAAGAAGAAACTAGTTTCTGGAGATGGCAGACTTATGAAAGAAAACATCAGTCTTTATATAAACCAGACTTAGGGTTCATAGGAAGGGGCACTGTTGTCTTCGCTAGACTAAGTAGTTGTTGCATGAATAACCCAGGCCGGCACATGGAGCACCTTTGTTGCCTTTGTTCTGTGATGAGCTGAAATGAGATGCCAAAGTTCATTTGTCTCCTGCTGTGCAAAAACTAAGGCAAGAAATACCTTTTTGTGCTACTGACAATGTTTGAATGTCCCTGGGCCTTAAGACGCACTATGTATTCTGCAGCAGTCACTCCACATTTCGTGTTCAAGGTTGACTTCCTTTTAGTTTGCTGCATATTTTGGCTTTCTATTTTGTTCATTTTGAATATTCAGCTGAGAAAAAGATGCAGGTTGCAGATGCTACTGGGCTGCCTAAGCAAGGCAGGCTGCTGCGTGCCAGCGGCGGGGCAGCCTTGGGAGGTCACAATTAGCTTTCACATTTTACGTAAATGAGTTTGCATTTAGATCATCTCTTAGGGACCTGGTTGACATCCTCATATAAATAAGAAGGCCTCCTTAGCGCAGAATGGGCTTCTCCCCCAGCTTCAGCAGGCCTCTCACAAGAGCCACGGAAGTGAGCAACATCCCCACAAAGGATGTGCCTTGGCACACAGCGCAGCTTGGCCGCCCCGGGAGCAGAGCGGCTTTCTGTCGTCTCCTGTTCCCACCACATGTGCAAGGACTCTGCGCCAGGACCTCCCAGAGGGGCTACAGGAGCAAGTGCTACTTTGAGGCAGGCTCCCATCTGGAAATGCCCTTCAGGGAGCTGGAGAGCAGGCAGCAGAAAACTGCAGCTCCTGCTGTCTCGTTAGCAGCAGCCAGACCAAACTGGGCTGGATGCGGCAGCGCTGCCGCCTCCGGCACCTGCGGGCGCTTTGCAAGGGGATGAGGCTGGGCTGTGTCCCTCAGGCTGTCTTCTACTGTGCATCACTTGCAGGGAACACACTGCAGCCTAGCTGTTGGCTGGTGATGGGTCAGAGTTCTTGCAACTGGTTAAGCAGTTTAGTTGCTTAATAATTAACTGGCTAGACTTGCCTGGAGGGGAAAAATACTCCTTAACATATTTTTAATGGAAAAAATACAGTTGCCAGGAAACAATAGCATTAGTTTGAGTAGGTTGTCCATTTGTCCATACCTTGCACATTTTAGGGAGATTGAAAAGTAGGAGGCAGGAAGAAGGATAATGAAAATAATAGCTGTTGGCAGTGCAGAAAGGATGTTATTTCAGAATCAGAGCAGGAGACTGGAGGTGTCTAGTGCTGTGTAGTGTTTGCCATCAAAGACTGAGGGAGCTGTTCTGTACATGTGAAACACCAGGACTTTTATTATTAGGCAGGAGAGGTGCTGACAGAATATATCTTGTTCTTAGTACCAGTCAAATAAAAATTTGATGGGATCAATGCTGAGTATTTTGGTACATTTTAAAACAGGCTTTTAATAATTTCTAACATAGCTAATATGTAGTTCCTTCGAGCAAGTATTGTGCTGAGACCTGATTGATGAAGGTTAGTGCCTCAGTTTGTGTCATTGCTCACTGCAGTCAAGGTTACTGCACCCGCCCAGGCCGAGCGCGTCGCCGTGCGTCGCAACGGCAGGAACTCCAACCCAGGGGGGCCCAAAGCCCCTTCCTGAGCCCAGAGCTTCCCTAGGGCACCTGCTTGTGGGAGCGGGGAGCAGCGCTTCAAGAGAGAGCGCTCGGGAACGGTTTTATTCACCAAACTGGATAGCAAGTGATGAGGAATACTTCAACAGTTCAGTAAAAAAGTCTCATTAAAGTTATCAGACAATTTTTTTTTAAGTAGACCTGTTTTTGGTTGCTGTAAATGCACCAGTTGTGCTTGGATGTATGTAGTCCAGTTTAAGTCTTTCTTTTGTCAGAGAAAATGAGCACGTTATCATGGGTAAGAGTCAGTGGGATCTGTCTCACTGAGTTCCCTCATTGAGATATCCTATGACTTGCGGAAACACTTGAAAACCGCACGTGTTTGGTCTGTTGTTCAGTGGTCGAGCACTGACCACGTTACATGTTATAGAGTGCAGCACAGGCTCTCCATAAAAATGTGTTTATTCTGTCCTGAAGTGTTTGCTCTGTGGCAGAGTCTCACTCTAACTGGAGGAGTTTTAGATTGGTTAAAGAGGAAATGTAGAGTTTTATTTTTAAATATTTCCTTTTATTAATATTAGCTGAGGCAAAAGAGTGTGCCATACTGCTGTGACCAACCAAGTCACAGAAATTTGGCACCCATTTCCAAACTGCTTAATGCTAGGGGAAAGCTGGAACTTCAGGAATATTTAGGGATGCTCCCTTTTAAAGAAATTAGAAACTAAACAGAATTGATCT
Source organism: Nothura maculosa (assembly GCA_032353885.1). Classification (NCBI taxonomy): domain Eukaryota; kingdom Metazoa; phylum Chordata; class Aves; order Tinamiformes; family Tinamidae; genus Nothura; species Nothura maculosa. The sequence continues at coordinate 3,229,307 of JAUBOD010000623.1, read as the reverse complement.
GCATAGAGAACTTACCAATTCTTAATGAATTTTCCTCACAAAAATCATACATTCAAGGATAGTTGTGCTAACCTATATACTCAGGGTGATTTGCATCCTGTTATTTAACATGGTCAGTGCTCACATATTTTTTAATGATTTCCTCTTGAGCATAACATTGTAAACCTCACATGGATCTCAAAATATAGCAGTAATTTCAAAAAGCTTCAAATTCTGTCCTTCTTAGTTAGTGGGCAACAGTAATTTTAGCTTAAATAAAACCTGAAAATTGAAATTTAAAAAAAATTCAGAAAATAAGATTCAGACTTGAAGTAATTGAAGCCTGCTTGCATAACTTCATGGGTTTTCCCTAAACGGCACCAGGGAAAAACATTTCCCTGGCTTATTCCAGTGGAAAATGTTTGTGGAGTGTTTATGTGAGTTAAAGCAGGCGAAAGTCCCCGCGAGGCTGAGGGCAGCTTGGCGGCCTTGGGAGCCGGCGCGGGGGCCCTGCCCGCGGCCCTGCGGCCTGCAGCGAGCAGTGGGGCCAGGCGAAGGGAGAGGGCCCCGTGGGTGCCCCCGGAACCAGGGTGTCGCTGCGCCCCCCACGGCAGGGGCGGCCGCATGGGCTGCACCCCTGGTTCGGCCTGCGAGCGCACGGCACTGACAGGCGGCAGCGGCCTTGACACCGCCCGTACGGAGCCTCACGGAGGAGAGGCCGGAGGCTGCGGGGCTGGGCTGGGCACAGGCTGCCTACTGAAGTCACCGCAGGGGCTGCGGGGGGGTTTTGTTGGGACCGGCCTTCAGAAGAGGCCAGGAGCGTGAATTTGTGAATTCGGTGAAAGTACACAGCGATATGTCACCTCAGAGAGTGTGTGTCAGCAGAGAGCTCTGCTGAAAACATAATCTTGTAGGCTGCATATTATGCATTGCTTGTTTAGGCAATTCTCAGATAGCAAAACCAAGCAAATCCTTAAATGAAGTTTAAATCCCAACAAAATGAACTAACTCATGGTTGAGATCAATTTGGGTTTAGCTCACTTTTAGGACAAATATTTTTGAAAAGATAATGTCTTAATGAAAATTTTGACAAGCCCTGCAGTCAAGAATGAAAGCTGTTTATCATAATGTTATTTTTTTAGGGATCTTCAGGAATATTTGCATTGCAAACACTGCAGATATAGCTCAACTCCTCCACAGTCCTTTTCCTTTTAAATAGCCTTTTTATGATACATGATGCAAGAATACTGTATCAGAAATGAAATATATATTGGACTCCAGTTTGTTCTTCCAGAAGGACTGAAATATTCAAGATATTTAAATGGATGCAAATATCCCATGCTCTACAAAAGACTTTGAATTTAGTGGTAATCCAGGCTTTCTTATGTTGCCAGTCTAATTAAGGATGCTTGGACATAACATCTAAAAGGAGGTGATTCAGACTTAGTGTCAGTAACTGAGTAATAATCACATTGTTTGCTTTGGGTCAAACCAAGCCACATCATCCACAGCAGAATTGAGTTGCTGGAATCTGAATTCAGAGGATCAAGGGGCAGGTTTTAACTTTGTCCTTTCCAACATCAGGTTCCCACTCTGGTGACTTGACAGCACTGTGCTGCTCATTGACATCTCTTGATCTGTAGTTGCAAATTGAACTTTACTGGTAATTTGAGAAATAAATATATCGTTGGTTTCAGAAACAAGTTCAATCAAAATACATGTCCCCTCTGTTGACAGGAAGTGAGAAAACATAAAGCAGCCTCCCAGTCTCAGAGCCTTCTGAAATGCTGATTATGCTCATATCATAGATAAAGATTAAAGAACATACCCGGAGGACCCGGTGCCGGCCGCCTCTGGCAGGCATCACCATGCTGCAAGGTCACGCCTCGTGCTGGAGATTCTCCCATATTCTTTCTCAAGTGTTGATGTTAATCAGCTTTCAAGGGCAGAGTGGCTAGCTTAACGATAATGGGAATGTCTAACACTATTTCTTTCACTAGCTGTCTCTTGCACGCCTTGCCTCCAAGCCATCCATCAAGATTAGCTAGAATTTATTACATTCAACTTCCTTTCAAGAGGTGTCTTTAGATGCATGTACCCATTTATAAAATTTATTCATTCATCTTAAGGATCTTGCAGAAGTGTGCAAGCTCAAAGAATGCACATATAGCTTGACTTTGGGAAGTGATAAAGCCTCAGCTCATCAGAAATGCTGCTTAATGGAGAAATTTTAACAGAGGGACATCCCACCTCACAACAGCCTCCTTCCAAGGCA
>JAUBOD010000623.1:3194222-3226953 GCA_032353885.1 Nothura maculosa | reverse complement strand
TGCGGACTTGCACTTGTACATAGACCTGAGGAGGCAAATGCATTAGAATATGACAGAGTTTCCTACTACTTGCCTACTTCCTACCTTGAAGGAAACTATGGAAATGGAGTATTAGTAACTGCTTCCTTTTATTTACAGAACTTATAGAGAATTGAATTTAATATAAGATGCTTGACTAAGGTAATGACTTCTAAACTCTGTTAGAAAACTCTCCAAATAAAATTTGGGGAAGTTGCGAAGCACTTAATGTCAACATGATAGATTTGAACATTCTGCCATAAAATACTTGTTCATTAAACCAGGTTATGGTATTGGGAAAATTATCTCAGGCCCTTAGTGATGATTTGATATTTTCAGGTTTGAAAATCCACACACCTGAGTAAATTTTTAGCAAACTTAGAGGTCTCCATCAAGACCTCTGGGAGGTCGCCTGTAGCCCATATGAAAATTATCAAATGCTGCTTATAATGGAACCCAATATTCTTATAACATGAAACAGCAGCTAAATGGAAACTTTGGCAATTACCATATTCATGCTTCATGCTAAAATATTCTTGAGATCAAAGTTTCTGTTATTAAAACAATGGTTATAAAAATAACAAAATTACTTTTTGTAAAACAGATTCTTTGTATCTGAGAAGTTTTTCATATAAATCTTTATTTTGAAATGATAATATGTTGCAGATTTCTTTGCTGTGCTACTTTGATTCATTCATTAAAATATATTTAATTTTGGCATGTGGCAAAGGTCTAAATAAAAGCATTTTAGTTACATAAATACTGACTCTGTGGACTCAACAGTAATATAGTACGTTTGGAAAACTGTCATTTATTCTGAAAATATACAAAGCCCAAACCACAGACAGAATTTTCTGTATATTGTAAACATTCTCACAGTGTGGGTATAAATATCCCTTCTTTGATTCATTGCATGCCAGATTTTCAAGTAAAGAGATAGAAAAAGAAGCTAAAGAAAAGAGATTATAAATTTAGCAGGAAGCTTAAAGGCAGGGAAAGCCAAACAAGAAAAGAACTTACAAAATTTTAAGGCACTGTGTATGGACAGGACCATAAAATTATGGTAATAATACTAGATAATATAATCTTATATTTACATGGTTTTATGTCTGCAGCATTCCCCTCAAAATGTGCCATTAATAGATTGTTCCAGTGGCCATATGTAGAGATCGCTTTAACTTGTGGTTTCGGAGCAAAGCAGGGCAACTATTCAGGATCACAATGATTAAACAAGGTCAGTGAGGAACCTTTTCCGATGCCGTGCCTGGAAAATACATATTCAGAGCCTGTGGACTCAACAGAAATGACTCAAAAGAAGTGTTTGAAGACGAGTTTACTAATGCAAGTCTGCTCATTATTTCCAAAATAAAGGCTTCTCTCCACCTCTCTCTTTTAAAAGCTTTTAATGCACTGATTTATGTGAAGTCCTGTGGACCATGTTGTCCACAATCCATCCTGTGATGGTGCTGTGACACTTGCTTTACAGAAGAGCAAATCAACCAGTGGGCAAGGATGGGTTGTCTTTCCCAGGCAGAAGATTTTCCTACCTTCTGTTGTGCAGTGAATAGCAGAAAGCAGGAACATTTATAGCGTGATTATATTAAATCTGTCTAATGTAGCAATAGACAGTTCTCTAGACCCATATCCAGTTGCTAGTTTGCAGTATCATTAAACTCGCTGCTTCTTGAAGATACCTTGTAGCACAGTGTGGTGTTTGCTGCCCCGAAGGACTTTCTTTTGTTGGTCAAGAGTTAACAAGATAATGTAATTTCCCACCCTGATTTCCTATATCTAAGTCCCCTCTCCTAGAAACCAACCCCCTTTTTTTTTTAAGGCAGTGGTTGAGATTTGAGCAATTGCACCTTTCCCTCACATCACAGGCTCTGCAGAAGCAGCCTGGCCTGGCTCCTACTCTGTTTCTCCACCCCAGTGCTGAGGAAGAAGAGGGAGGGAGGTGCCCGAGTGGGGCTATGGGAGCCCCTGTGGGTTCCTCCTGCTACCCTGGGCAGGCAGAGGAGCTGAATGATGCTTAATGTTAATGTAAATTTATGTAAAATCCGGTGGGTTTCAAGTAAACTCAGGCTTCAGAAAATAATGATTTTGGTGCCTTTTTCCCTCTTTTTCAAAGCATGTTTTCATTGTCTTTAAACCAGATAAAATGCACAGTCTTATGCTCAGTAGAGCAAATCCTGAAGCCTTTCTCAAGTGAATTCCTGTTAAGAGACTTGCTTGCTCTTTTTCTGGCAGAGCTCCCAGTGCCTTGATAGCAGTTTTATCTGAGTAAAGCCCTGAGTATTTGCGTGACGCTGAAGAGCTAAAATTATCTTTAAATGGAGCACAAAAATTGCCAAAATGTATTGTTCTAAAAAGGATTGCTCTTTGCTTGGCCCAGAGGGGACACATTGTAAATATGATTTAAACATGCCTCTGCTACTACTGTCTGATCTTATCATCAGATGTTGCTGTGGAATTTGTCTATGCAGACCCTGGAAAAGAAAAACAGATTGAGAACATTAGCTTACGCTGTGAGAAAATACCTCCAACTTGCTTTGTCTGGCACAAAGAAAATGCATTAGAAATACACTGTAAAAAGGGAAACAAACATTAAAATCCTGTCTATCTTCCTTTATCACTCTGAACTTAAAACATTAGTGCTGTTCGTTGATTCTTTGATGTCAGGAGAGCCACATTCTTCTCCAGCTCTGACTGACTGCTCTGATGAACTTCAAGTTTTGATCTGTCTTTCTGACACTTAACTTTACAACATGCCTCTGAGCAGAATCACTGTGTTAAATTTGATTACAATAGAAGAGCAGCAAGCACTTTTCAGGCTTCCCTATGTTGAAAATCTTGTATTTGTCCAATAAATCATTTGTCATCTTAGAGAGTGATGTTGAAAGAGGCTTACTTTTTTATCAGTAGATTTTTCTTCAATTTAACCAGCAGTATATCACACAGTATATCACACTGTGCTGTTTCTGTATTTGGTTGGTGCACTCGAAAGTAGCTGGTCTGCTTGGGGGAGCAAGCTGGGGTCCTCCTTGAAGGCCAGTTATAATTAAACACGGGATGAAGACAAATGGAGAAAGGTTATGCCCATTCTCCTGGTTCTCTTTGCCTTGTAGAGGGTTTGTTTTGTGGCCATGTTCATCCACAGCCTGGATGTTGTACAACAAACTGTACCAAAAAAACTCCCTGCTGCTCTAAACATACTAACCAGGCAAATGCTGTGCTTAGAGTAGGGCCTATACCCTAAAAAATAAATCTGAGACCTCAGAATTGGGTAGATTCCCAATTTTTCTGCTTGTCTGCTAGGTGACTACTGATATTAACTGGGTTAAGCCTGCCTAATCTTGAAGCTCTCTTCCTAACTGTAGTGTAGACAGAGCTGAAGCAGACAAAATAAAAATGAACCTAATCTTGTATTCCTTTTAGGATGCTTATCTGTTCCTCTTGTATCAGCTTTGTGAAAAGTCTTATCTCTCCGTCTCCTTGTCATTAATTGCATGGACTGCCCTTATGGTTTCATAGTTCTGCTCAGACAAAGCTAACTGGCCAAGTCAATGACCAAAAATAACATCAGAGCATATTTTGTCCCCAAAAGCGGCAGAACTGGAGACTGCATGAAGTCTGTGGCTCCATGATTGCTGCTTTACTGAGCAGCCAAACAGCACGGCGTGGTGGTAGGTGCAGTATGAGAGCTTCACATAGATGTGGGTACAGGCAAGGACTGTTGGACTGCAGGGCAGACTTTAGGCTTCAAGCTGGGAGATGGGAGAAGTTGTATGGCACTTCTTTTACCCAAATTGTGGAATTTAGGAAAATCTTTAGCTAATGTTGCCATGGTTAGAAAAAATAAATTATACCTACAGGAGCGGTGAGCAAGAGTGCAATTAAAAGAAGATCTGAAGATGTATGGCTATGTGAAGAACAATAAATGAATGAATGATAAGTCTCTACAGATTCTATGTAGTCCTTATATTTTTATAGAAAAATATTTATGGTAGAAGGAGACTCACACTTGTGTAAATAGAAGCTTCCATCTGGTAAGAATAGTTGAAAAGGATGAGATGTTTCTGTTTAGTATTATCTCAGCTGCTTTGTGGCTTCTGTAGCTGCTGCATTCTCTAGCTGAGTCTTTTTTCTGTGACTTTGCTCAGAGGCAAATGTGAGATGCAGCCTGTCCATTATAGGGAAAAAAAAACAGTTTTGGAATGATTGGCAAAGTGCTAACATTAGAAGCAGAACTATCACCGATAAAGAAAACATTTTCTTGTTAGTAATATAATAATTGTGTAATCTACTTTTTTTCTCACTTTTTTCCTGGTTTATATCAGGAAAAAATGACAGAAATCAATGAAGTTGTTGTTCTTTCCCCGCAAAGAGAATAATCAAACAGAATAAATGGCCATGATAAGAAAAATTCATATACAACAAGAGTTGGTATAAATTGCTATGAAATTTATCTTACATAAATTTTGATTCAAAGTTCTATTATTGTTCTGTTATTTTGTTTCTGTAAAGCGGTCTTAAGGAAAGTAAATGAAGTTTATCACCAGTGACATGAGCAGTACTTTTAAGGTCACAGTCATGGGCTGCAACTGTGGATACTCTTTCACTCCAATTAGTCCTTGTGTTTCAGAATGAAGTTCTTATGTTTAATATAGCTCATTATTAATAGAAATGTTCATTCTTTAATGCTCCTTATAGTTTTGGAGCAGGCTGGAGAATCCCATTGGTGGGGATGTGTCTTTTTGCCTTTTATTTTTCTGGCTATTTGACTCCAGATAGAACATGACAAGGGCAAACTACACTTTTGAACTCTGACCTCTGCTTTAAATTGAATGTGAAGTCTAAATATCTTCCTCTTTGACTGTATCCGAAGAAAGGTTTGTCAGAGACATCTTATAACCTTGTGGCTGCAAGGGTATCCTCTAGTAATTAAAGAAAGTTTTCTGAAGAAGTTCTGACTCAGTAGAATAGTCAGGGGGCAAATGTAGAAAAGAAAGGCACATTGTTCCCCTGGACAAAGACAGGGTATCGATTTTCATAAATCTGCATTCCCAAGACAACTGTTCGAATCTGGTAAAAGGTCCATTTCTTTGAACTTACATACCAGAAGGCTTTCATTCCTCCGCTCCGCAGCAGACGAGTACAGGTTAGCTGTGTCTCATCAGTGCTATGCTTTAGATGATCTAGTGAAAAATTCTTTAGTTTAATGATGGAAGGTACTATCTAATGCAAGAAAAAATAAGAAGGAGAAAGAATCAAAGGGTTACCTGTGGTGCCAGGCAGTGTTGTAGAAGATTCAATTTCCCTAAGTTTTCCAAGCTTAGCTCTTAAGCTTCATTGTTTTACATTCCTAGATGTTCCAATTAGGGTCTTAGATTACCAGAAAAAAATGCTTATTTATTCCTGAATACCAATACCAATGTTTGAAACATCAATGTCCTGTCCAGCCTAAGGTCTTTGATTTTTGGGTTCTTACCTCTGTTTCTTCTCTCTGGCTGTATTTTCTCAGTGTATAAAGTTGGTAAATAAATGTTTAAAGTTGCATTAAAAATATGAACATATAAAGACTTCCTAAAGTCCTTCAGCTTATTTAACCAGATTCCTTCCTTCCTTCCTCCCTTCCCTCCTTCCCTCCTTCCTTCCCTCCTTCCCTCCTTCCTTCCCTTCTTCCTTCCTTCCTTCCTTCCTTCCTTCCTCCCTCCCTCCCTCCCTCCCTTGTCCAGTCTTAGGATGAAAAAGTAGGCAGAGCCTAACTAGAAGTCAGAACTTGGGAAAACTTCATAAATTTCCAAGTCTTTAAACAGAGTTTAAAGACTGCTGAAAAATGTACATAAAAGGAAGGCAGCCAATTGATGCAGGGAATGCAACCTGTAAACAAAACAAACAAACATAAGACTGAAAACCCTCCTTCCCTCTCCTCTTTCCAGCTACATGTGCCGTGTGACCTTTTTCTTCAACTGTTCAAGTGAGGGTTTTGCCATACCATAATAATGTCTGTTTCTGGGATTTGAAAGATGTTAGTGCCATCTTTGAATGGGATAAAAGATTTATGCTCCTAAAATTGCCATTTTTACTGCTATGAACAGTAGCAGCTTCTTTGAATTTAGCTCAGTGAATTTAGTTAGGTTTTGACCTATTTCACTAGCAGCTAATTAAAACTAGTGTCCGTAAAGTGATTTGCTGTCAGTTATGGTTGCACTCGGAATGTGTATTCCTGGATACCTGTCCCACAGTGCTGATAACTGCAGAGGCTCTTTGTTGTAAGGATAAAAGGCACATTAGTTCAGTGTTGCTTAAATGACACTTCTCACCACTTCAGCCATTTGTCCTTTGATCCTCGTATCTGCACAAACCTTTGCCCAGTACTTCAAGGAATCATATTCATCGTCAGAACTTATTCTTGGACACTTACCCTTCTGCTTTTTTCGTATTCATTTTAAAGTTTCTTTATTCATACTCTGTCACTGTGTTACAGCCTCAGCCTACCTGAAAAAGCTTAAGAAACTGAGGGAAAAAATCTGTTTTGTGGTGCTCTCTGCACCCCAGTGCTAATGGAGGGTCAGTTCCTGGGCTGCAGCTCCTGTTGACTTTGGTGAGAATTAAACGATTCAACCTTTTGCATGGAGTACTCAGCAATGATCAAAACCTAAGTAGTTCTTTTTGAAAGGATCATCATTTCCTTGAAAAGAACTTAAACTTAAAAGATCAGCAAAATTGTTGCCTGACTAATTGTTGCCTGGATTATAGAAAAGATTTGAAGTACTTCACAGGAGATAAGAAACACCAAAGTAGAGGATTTATGTTGTCTGACCCAACTATTTGTATGTGGAATATTATAAGTGGGTTTCATCAACAGAAGAGTTGAAATATGGAATTAACTCTTAATGATTTGGAGGAAGGTAGACATTCCCACCTGGAGACTACAGGCTGAGCTACTGTAGCCCTTTAATCTTCAAGTTCATAGAATCAGTAATACATTCCTGACTTCACATACTAGGTCATCTGAAAGGCAACAATTATTATGTTTTGCATTAGGAAAGACTAAGAGAGATAAAGACTAAGTGAGATAAAGGAGATTCATAGGCCTTGTAGACTTTAAACAAACACATGACTGATTTGTTAAGAGAATATTTTTTTCTTTCTGGAGAAACCAATAAAACTCCAGTGTGGGGAAGGGAGTATAAGATGTGTGAAATGAGAAGACTTCCAGTATAGGAAGGTGAAAGATAATTGTGTGCATGGTTGCCAATTATTTTAATGCACTATTGGGTTTCATTATGTGTTATGCTATATATAATAGGTACTGATGGGTTATTAAAGTAGCAGGAGGCTTGCTGGCAGATCTAAACTATATTTATGATGTGGTTTTTGTAGAGAAGGCACTAGATAAGGCGCAGTATATAACAGATAAACTAGATGAGGAGAAGGAAAGGTCATTCATGTCATTTATTGCCCAAGGACTTAGTATTAATTGGTGGCCAGGGCTGGCACTGCTCAGACCACGAAGGGAGGAAGCTGGAGTTAGGCACCGAGCAGCTCCGCGTGTGGGAAAGGCAGCAGTCTGGAACAAGGGATTTGGCAATAGCGGCCGCTCCTGCAGCTTGTGCTGACTGCCTTGGCTGCGGGAGCTGCACCAGGCCAGGGCTGGCGCCACCGCATACGGATTTTGTTGCTGACGTGCACAGGGTCTGCACACAACCCCAAGGGCTTTGTCAGAATGGGCATGTTCAGCGTTTAGCTCCTCCTCCCTGAAGCCTGAGCATGCAGACGGAAAGGAGGGCAAGGCTCATGGGGCAACACAACGGTAGCTGTACCTGTCCTTGGGATGGAGTGAAGTTAGCAGAGCCCTTCCTGGTGGACATCTTTCCCCTTTTTTGCTGCTCCCTGCTGCTCCATGTGGTGCTGAAGTTTTGTTCTGAGTACAAGAATCTCCTTGCAAAAAGAGCCCATTGAAACAACCTTTTTCTGTGAGAGCCGATATCACATATTTGTTGAATGGGTCAGGGAGGGAGCTTTGCTTCAAGACAGACTGAAGCACAATGCAAACATTGCAGCCAATGAACCTTGGTGGGGGCCAAAGCCGTGGGGGATGCAGGTAATTCACATCTCACAAGCTGAGCATCCACATGTGAAGCCCATAGTGAAGGGAGAGCTGTGATCCCTGGATACTCAGCAGCAAGAATGATTGGGAAAGCAGTGAAATATGGTAGTGAAGAGAAAGAGCAGGGTTAGCGTGTGGGCAAAAGAAGAGGACTAAGTGGTGGGGTAGAAATGTCCATTTAAATATTTATATGAGGACTGATTCATAGGTTGGTCATGCCTCATGATTTCAAAACTGATTAAGTGAATGAGAGTTTGTGTGGATAGTGGTGTCTGCTTTGTTCCAGTAGACTGAGCTGCAACTACAACTGATAAAAGCAAACTGCTGGCTGTTGGAAAGGAAATTCAAATCCCAAGATGTTAAGCAATTTTGTTAACATTTACATTTACAGAATTGAATTACGAGAAGATTCAGGTCATCATAGCCTCATTAAAAAAGAAAGGCTTGACTGACTTACTATAGAAATTAGTATTCACAGAATGAGAGAGTTATGAAATCCATGCAGTTCCAAGTGGTGTTTACTTTGCATAGTTTTGGAGAGGCACATTCTTTGTTTACAGAAAACTTAAGTTTTAGAAAGTGATTTCATAATGTCCAAGGCGATCAACAACATCACACTTCTGTCCAAAGGGAAATGGATCAAAGAGGGGTTGTTTAGAGAGAAGCTACATTTCTGCACATCGCTTCCAGTTGCTGCACGGCTGCTGTTGCCACATCATCAGTCCTAGCTGCGCGGCGGGCTTGGAACGCCGTGAAACTTTGTGTTGTGGCTTGCAAAAATGCATCCGTCTGCTGCTCCTTGTGTAGGGGAGGGGCAAGTTTTCTGACTCTCTTAAGAATGTGCTTGAAATGATACAAAGAGGTTTTCCAAACAAACTGTTTGTACAGAAGTGAAAAGCAGAATCAGAGGGATGTCCTTTGTCTTTCTGTCTGCTTTCCTCAAATATTAGGAGTTTTACATTTCCCTGAAATAGAGAACTCTTAATGCCGCATGAAATATCATCTGCTTAACTGATGTGCACACCCTTTTTTACAGAGGTGTTAGAGAAAAATTGACAGAAATACTAACGTGGTCGAGCTCCTCTGCTGCTCCCGCTCCAGACCGTTAGTCACAGGAGAGGTATGCGGCTCGCACGGGGCGGCCTGCCGGGCGCTGCAGAGCCGCGCACGCTCGGCCTCCTTGTGGCTTTTGTGCCCCAAATAGGCCCTGGCAGTTGGTGCCAGCCTGCTCTGAGCCAGCCTGCGCCCGGCAGCGTGATGCGGGAGTCCTCTCGCTGGCGCCAGCTGTGCTGGAACAAGAGCAGCAAGGCCTTGGACCGGCTTTTACCCTACGCAGTTTATTCCGAAGACCAAGTTAGTGAAGCAGCAATGCTGCCAAGGCTCAGAACGGCCCAGTTTGCTGCCTTTGTACGAATTCCACATTTGTATGAATTCCACAGGAGCACCATTGTTGGCTTTTTTTTTTCCTCAGAAAACACACTTTACAAGGCTGTATTTCCAGTCGTCGTGGGACTTTGGTTTGGGGTGAGGTTGAGCAGAGCTTATCTGTAGAATGGCTGCAGACTGTTGGGACCTCTCCACATGCAACCAAATAGCCAAAGCAAGAGTAGTATTTATCCTGCGAGGGCTAGGAGTAGTATTAATGAAAGTTGTGAGCAACATTCAGATTCTGTGTAATAGGATGATCCCTGAGGTCATGCTTTGGCCCAAGTTTTGCTGTGAGTGCAGTAAAAGCATGCTTTTTAAAATGGAATAGTGATGAATTCTACCTTTATCATCAATGGAAAATCTTTTTGAAAAACAGACAATATGTTTTGTTTGCTGCTTCTTTCACAAAACCTTAGACTATTTTGGGAGGCCAATAAAGATTCGCTGACGTCAAAATGGAATATTAAAGGCAGATGTTTGTAGTTTTTTTATCCCTAACCACTTTTCCTGACTATTCTTTAAGAGATAAGTCTAGACCAGACAGAGCATATTTCTTATTAACTCATTAGTTGTTTATTCAACAGTTCCAGATTATGACTATCCATTTTCTTTTCTCTCTTTAATATCCTTATTAATTAAATTACCATGTGGCATTTTGATATGTTCAACAGTACTTGATGCAGAAAAATTAGTCTCCTTCATAATAGCAATGGTCAGCAACGTTATTAGGTACAGATGCAGTCTGCTGCTGATTGGAACAATCAAACAGCTGCAGAAGATAGATATTCAGGTAAGTCCTATGAAAGACTTTGAAGATTTAGATAAGGCAACAAGATTATTATATGTGAAGACGCTTGTCTCTGTGAACTGTTTTTGGTTCATTCCCTGCCATAAGTCCACATATATTGTACACAGATTAGCTTCTCTGAGGAGGCAAACTCAGGGTTAGATGTGAGAACAATATGGATTTCAGATGAGAGGAAGGAAAACTGTGTAGCAGCGTGACACTGCTCTGTCACAGGACCCTGACTTTGCAGCAGGCAGTGCTGATAGGAGGAGAAATATTGCTGTATTAGCTCATGGTAAATATGCTCCAGAGTGGGAAAGCAATAAATATAAATATAGACATTGTTTGCTGCAAGCAGTCTGGTCCACTGGTAGAAGTAAAAGCACTTCTAAAACTGCTTTCACTTATGCCACATTTGTAGGCAACTGGAATGGTCCTGTCTGCATTTATTTTCTGCCAGCAAATGAATGTTGCCTCCAAGAGAGGTTGCGAGAGATTAAGGCAGCAGATGGACTGCCTGCTTGCCCTTGCTTGAGGAGATAGGCACAGCTGTTGTAGGCTGAATGCTCTGCCACTGGCTCTGCTGTCCTGCTACACATCCCTTCCTCGTGCTGGGACCCAATTGCAGAGGTCCCATGAAGGCTGTGGGTCCTCGGCAGCAGGAAGAATTTGCCCCTACATCAAGGGGATGTGAAGAGAAGAGAGAGCTGAAAGGTGGGAAAGAAAGAGCAAATGGGATATACACATCCTCACCGTGCTCACACCTCAGCCTTCCCAAAACTCCTCTGATCCTTTATAGACTTCTTCCCAGCCTTTAGAGCCCACTTATTCCCTTATATCCCCTCATCCATATCCCCTCATATTCAAGTTACACTGTCCTCTCCCAGACTTTCTTACTCCCTTTATCTTCCTAGCAAAACCCTACAGTTTACATCAGTCCCCCTGTAACCATCATCTATGCTGAAATTTGCTCTGAGTTTTGCCTATATTGTTGAGCAGCCTTAAGACTGCATCTCTCCTCAAAAGCCTATTGCCTCATTGCAGCCTTTTTTCTTTACTCATAGCCCCTTGATATTTCTCACTTTTCAGCCATTCCTACCCATCTTCACCGCTTTTGATTCCCGCTGACTCCTTGAAGTCTCTTCTTGTTCCCATTGTTCCCAGACCTGCTCTGTGACTATTCCAGGATGAAATTTCTGGGAAGCCTTTAATTAGCTCTGGGAATAGAAACTACAGTGTCAACCTCCTACTAGCCAAGGATCCTTCTGCAGTTGGCTCTAAGACTGCTTGTCTTGCCAGAGAGCTACAATAGTACCCAGAATTTGGCTGAGGATCTGGCTTGGACATGAGCTTTTTGACCTTCTGTCTAATTTAACACTATTTTTCAAACTCAGCCAGGATTTTTTTCCCCTGACAGCTGGATTTGGCTTACTATTTCCATACAATTCCATAACCTCTTTTTACGGTATTATCATATTACTTATTTTCATTTTTAGCCTGGGGCTTCATTGGAGGGTGCTGAAGGAGTTATTGTAATAACTAACATTCCACCAGATGTGTAGCACAATAGCCAATAGCTTCAGACAAATCTTTTTATGGTTTTTCTATAATAATAAAACAATAAACTTTCAGTTTATATGAAGACATGTTAATGTAACTTTCCACATGTAATGCAGCTTATAGGAGTCTTAAACCTTCCAGAGAAATAATGCTTAAGTAGATTACCATGAGCCTTACTGGACATTCAAGGGAATATATTTATTAAAATTCACTTTGGTCATGAGAATTTGTTTGACTTGAAACAAATAATTGAAACCATACTGGACCTGAACCCTGCCAGTCATGAAGTGTTGGACAGAGCCTTATTCTAACTGATAGGAAATGTGACTTCTGGAATCACATGAAGGTCTAAAAATTGGTTCCATTAGTTTGAAAACTCCCTATTAGGAATTATTTGATTAGGTTTAATGTAAGGAGCAATGTCTAAACACATCTACATAAACCAAGTGATACTGTGTTGTCACAGGACTTGCTCATTTCCTCTATGGTCACTGTTTGGGGGCTCTGCTACCCCAGCAGCAAACGGGATCAGATTGTGGCTCTCAGTTCAAACTCTTGCACCTTCCCCAGTTCCAGGTTGCAGCTGCGGTTTTAGACACACTCTTATTTAGGGATCCAGAGACCAGCTGGATGAAGTGCCCTCTAGACAGGGTTTCACATCTCTTGCCCTGGATCCTCTGAAGATGCCTAGCTTTCCCCTGCCAATGTAGAAGTAGAGACTAGTTTTTTTAGGGTACCTAAATAAAGTACTGGCATGATCTTCCTTCCATCTCTGCCTTTCCATCTCCCCTTTTTTTTTCCTTAAGTATCAGGAAATCCATGATCACGACCTGGTACTTCACAGCTCTAGGCATTACTCCTTACCATTCTTCCTTAATCCACTCAATGCTGTATTTGAGTGGCGATTTGGCTTGTCTCCTTGCTGTAATTTTCCTCTCCTCTCTCCATGCAGTGGGTGAGGGAGGAGGGGTTCACGCCTGTTATGTATCATATAGCAGTAAGCGAGCACTGTATGTGGCCTTGTGCCACATAAATAAAACTAATGCAGATTTTTGACCTCTGGAACTGAAAATTATTGAAGAAGGTAGAATTTAGAAACCTGACAGGCAAGTTTTCATATCTAGACTTGGCTTTAAGATCAGCTGGAATGCTAACATTAAGTAATAAATTGCCTTTTTCTAGGGTCTCTGAGTGCTGGCTATTATTAATCCCATACAAACAGCCACATTAAATGCATGTTCCAACTTCACAACTAAATTCTGGAAAATTGAAAAAGAGCAAAGTTAAAATTTTCCATTCAACTAGTGCTTCTCAATTTTGTATGTATGAACAGCTTAGATTTCCGAACCATACTAGAAAAACGCAGATTGATTTAGATCTACAGCTCCTGTTAAATACTCTGCAAATACTGATACAAGAACTAAAGAAAGAAATCTCTCAGCATCAATATCTTTTGGCAGTCTAAATCTTCCTGAATTAAAATTTCTTCTTAACCCATTTAGACTGCATTTGCATGGAGCCAGGGTAAACAGGTGCAGACTGATCTTTAACTAGCAACTGGCCAGAGCACAGAACAGCCCGCTTGCTTTCTTTCATTATGCCATTAACTGGCTATTGTTTGCTTTTTTTGTGTGGTTTTTAACTTAATAGGCAGTACATACACAGTCAGTTTCATTTGCAGATTTATCTTTTCCTCATTTATTATCCATAAATGAAAAAAAATGCTGGCTTTAAGCTCTGTATAGATGTTTTTAAACCTTCTTGGAATCTATGATTAAACCTTTTCCATTTCTCAGTACAAAAGGACTAATTCTAATTATACAGCAGGCAGGACTGTGGTTCTGCATGCAGAAGCAGCAAGGCCAGACATTCTCTGAGTCTACAGAAAGGGCATGAGGGCTCTCCAGTGTTTCCAAGAGAAAGACCTTTGTGCTCAGCCATGCTCTCAGCGCCTTTTGAGGAATAAGCACATTAACAAGCCTGTCTTGGAGCCTCGCCCGCCACCCTTGTCTGCTAGGAAGATTCTTAGTTCCCTGTGAAGACAAACCAGTGTGGCACAGTGCCCTGTCACCAAAAACACCCTCACCTTGCTGTTCTCCTGCAGCCTGTGCAAAACACTCTGTTTCTCTGTGTCCAGCTTTGCTTTTGCTTATCTCACCATCCTATTGGGTTGATAACCAAGTGGGGTGTACTTCTATGAATTATCATTTTAGAAATGTTGTTATGTTTAATAGCATTTTTTAACTTTTTCACCTTGTATCATAGTGTAGGTTAGCAGCTAATACCTCACCTTACACATGCCTGTCCTCATCCATGGGGGTGGGCTAATGGGGATCACTTCTGCTGGGATCTTGAGTTCAGTGCTCCTGGTGCAGTATTGATAATATGTACTTGTCTTGCAGTAGGGCTGTAAATATTCACCTCTGGCCGCTCTGTTCCTTCTCCTAGTTCTTCATTGAAAGGGATTGCCTGTGCTCTGGCAATACCCTCCTTTCAGTATTACTCCGATTTTGTAGCTCTTTATCTTCGTATTGGGAATGCCAGAAGCTGGCATCAGCCTTGGATTAATTAGAGCTGCAAAGAAGCTTTGATTACAGTAGAGTTTTTGCAAAATGTATAGATAGAAATTGTGGAATGATCCAAATAAGTGGGAATTTTGCCATTGGTCCCAATAAAGCAAAGATTTCATGCCTGGCTGAGTTCAAATCTGAAAAGCAGAGTAAAAAAGCAGAGAGCAAAAATGCCATGGAAGCTCCTAAAGAGGAGGAAAGCACTTAAAAGGGGCTAATTTTCTTTGAAGCTCATTTCTTGCTAGTTAGACCAAGTCTTGGATGAACATCGGGATCTCTAAATAAGTAGAAGATGGGCTTGATGGGAGAAGCTTCTTCCAACAAACGTAAAAGAGCTTGGATAGCAGAATATGGAACTTTCCTACTGTTTTATTTGTTGGTCATAAAAGATTCTAGTTATTCTTCCCCTTCCTCCCCCCACTTTCTTACTTGGTCTCTTCTGGAAGGACCAAATGTCACCGTACAGTGCTTGTGAAAAATTAATGTAAATGCACAGTTGCTTCATTGAAATCCATTTGGATTCTTTCAGTACATGCTTTCAGATTTCTGGTGATTTCCTTGAGAGCAGAATTTGGCTTTGCTTCCTAATCCATCATGTCAAATTCTCTGGCATTGCACATAAATAATCACTCCCAGGCAGCTGTTAAAAGTGGGCACTGCACAAAATACTTGCTTATTCCACAGGCCCTTCCATTCAGCTGCAAATTACTAGGGAAGAGGAGCGGATGTGATTAGCTGTGATAGCACATTGCAGCTCAGTTGCTGCTGTTATTTTTTATTGTTTTGCTCACCCTCCAAATCTACAGGGCCTTCAGCTTCTTGGCTGCTTTGAACAATCCGCTCTCTTGTGATTTTTTCATTGAGGGCCCATCTTTCTTACTGCTGGCAATTCAGATTAGGAAACCTCAATTCCTTCTCACTGTTTTCTGTAGATTGCTTCATCAGCCTTAAACACCTTTGAAAAGCCCTCTCAAAGGGCACTGTGTTTGTTTGTACCATGTTTAACCCGTACTCCTCCAGGTTCTTTTTCAGTGTAGGAGCCAAGGCCAGGAGCCAAGGGAAGCGTGCTCCCTTGCTGTTAGGGAGGCTGCTACATCTTGCTATTAAGGGAATTCTCTTTGCACTTTGATCCCAGCCTGGGACTTTGATGAAACACTGCATTGCAGGTCGAGCTGCTCAACAGGAGCTGCAAAGTGAGTGATGTTTCTGCACCTGGAAGTATCTCTGCTGTCCTGTTTCCTCTTCACCATGCACTCTGTCCCTGTAGCATCAACTTTGCTCATTATGGAGTGCTCTTTCTCTCCCCAGGTCATTGAATAAGGATATGGTGCCACATCTGTTACCTTCTTGTTCTTTTAAGCTGGTCAGGTTGGAGATGAGAAAGAAACTTGGAGCTGAGGCTTGGAGTAGGGGTCCAGAGGAGCCACTCCCTGTCCTTGGAATCTGATCCTCTTTATTTGCTGATCTCTCTTCCTCTCTCCATTCCTCCTGCTTTCATGTCAGCCTAGTATTGGGTTACTGAAAGGAATGAAGAGAGCACAGCCTGCCTTTGGGACTTGACCATTGCAATCGCTTCAGTTCTGCTAAAGAGCCTGTCCGAAAGGTTGTCTGATATTTCTCTTAACTTGGCTAAAATTTCTGAGCAAATAGGAGGTTCTCAGGTGTTTAGAGGAACATCTCTAGCTTGCCAGATATTTGAAAGATTTGCCAGCCTGGAGAATAGGACACCGATGTAAGAGGAGGAATGTTGGTCCTGTGTTATGCATTTATGGAGCCTGGATGAGGCCTCCTGGCTTTGAAATCAAGGAGTCACTGGGTAAATGCAACGACAGTCATTTCTGTGCAAACACAGCTAGTACTGTTGGTTCTTTTGCAGCCGAGCCAAGAGGATGAGGAGCAAGAACTGGGGAAGAAATAGCTCCGTATGTTCTCACCCGCCCAGAGTGGTCTTTAAACTGCTGCTTGCAGTGGGGTTCAGAATGTCAGCCACACCGAGCCCTAGCTCTCATGTAGATACTATATCCAGAATTCTTCAGGCCCTGTGTTTTGCTCCACTCAGATTGTGAATTTAACCTGTGGTGATAAAGCTGGGCAGGGACAAGGGGTTCCATCTCATACAATTTTACTGTGATTTCAAATAATTTCTATTCTAAAGGGATATTGTGACACAGTTTTGACCTGCTGTGAAGTGAGCTTTTGGAGGTGTGTGGGGAATTAGTTTCAAACAATAGAAATATTTAAGTTCCATATAATTTTGGTCTGAATTTGATTATTCTGCTTTATATTGCATAACATAAAGACTTGGAAAAAAATGCATTTCAGAACAGAAAAGTTCCTCTCTTAAGAAGTTTAAATGCTCAGTTTTGACCTAATCGCTGTTCCAGTTTTTTTCAAAACGTAGTATCCTTGAAATTAACACACTGTTGCAAACATTTTAGATTCAAGGAAATCTGTTTTCCTCATGGAAGAATATCCTGCAGGAAAACTTCTCGCCATCGCAATCTACATTGCTTGGAAGATTTCACATTAGACATTGCTTGTTTTCTTAGCCTCATTTAATAATTTTCTTGCAAGTATTGCCAACTTTACAACACAAATGTGGAAAAATGTAACATGTGATGAAATTCTCATCCAAATGCCCAATAAAAGCTCTTCTGAATTTAGTCAGTTGGTCTGTCACAGGTAACAGCGGTTAGGTTAGAGCCACATATTCAGGCTGGTAAAGGCAGAGCATGTGTTTTATGGTGCAGGAATAAGTGCCCTTGCATGATTTATTTCTGAGGCATTTCCTTCAAATTTGTCCTTGCAAGGAGGCTTGTAGGACATTTAGAATAACATTAAACAGTTGAAATGTTTCAGTCATATGGATACTTCACTACAGGAGGTGGTAAAACAGTGACTAAAATCTACATTTAGTCTCTCCAAAAGGGCAATAGCTCCAGCGCTCCTGCAGATGGTCCATTAGTTGTTCCTCTTTAGCTGTGTTATTTGCCAGTGCTTTAACTCCCATCTGCCTTGCACAACAGTTCACCCTTTGCCTTTCCAGGGAGCCATGCATCATAAACTAAAGTTGATCCCCATCAGTGCAGTAAAGACACCTATAAGTAAGAAAGACTCAGTCCTTCAGAGCTGAACAAGAAAACCTGCACTTCCATGGGCTCTGTTAGATCTGAATGAGGGACTGATCAGCAGGTCTGTCAGGGAGCTGCTCTGCAGTGGGCCTGTCTCCATGTTCCTTTCCAGGCCTCCTGGCTTAACCAGTGCCTGGCTCCCATGCCCTGCTTGCCCTCGAGTCACCTCGGGCCTGGGAGCTGCGCCTGTGCTCTCCTCACGAGGCCTTTGCCTTTGGTGGTCCCTGATCATCCCTTACAAAATTCAACTCAGCTGGCACCCTTCAAGCACGCAGTTAACACACACGAGTTATGGAAGATTAAAGGGAACTCACGTTCCTCCTTTCCACATGAAAAGGGTTTGTAAACTCTTCCAGTGCCTATTTTTTTTATACTCGTGGTAAAGAAATAAAGCTGAGGCAAATAGTTTTCCAAGATCTAAGAGAAAGGACTCAGGGTTATTTGCACCCTACCTTGGCTAGCATAGCTAATAACTGATTTCAGAATACGCACTGTTATGAGGGAGCCACAGAAAGCTGTTATCATGGAAGTGCAAAGAAATGCAGGAGACCTCAAGAGACACCTTGGAGCAGAGCTATGAGCTGCTGCTTAGCAGAACCAGGAGTGAAATTCTGCAGGGGGTGTTAATGTCGCCACCTCCACAGCCTTCACGTCTTGTGAAGTGGCACTTCCCAGAGCACTGGCCAGTCGTCTGCTTCCATTTGGGCTTTTGATTGTTTGTTTTCGCTGTGTATTTTTTAGCTTTGAAGTCGTGTGTTTGATAGATGGTGTGTTTTGGAGGCCTTTGGGTGAGCAAGCAGGAAGAAGACCAGCCCCTCTGAAAAGCCTGCGCTGCAGGCGTGGAGGTCCACAGAGCTGCAGCAAGCCTGGAGATGGCCCTGGAGCGCAGGGGAGGCTGCACTTTGCTCCCTGTGCCCTCGGGGGGCAGCACCTAGTGCAGCAGCTCCCCAGTCCTGCCCGAAGGGGTGCCTGGCTGCGTGTGTGAGGGGAGCACCCGGGGCTGCGGCCCACACCGGGCCCTGCCTGCCCCGCACTGCTCAGGCAGCCTTTGGCTCCATCAGCACCAGCAAGTGCTGGCTGCAAATCAGTGTGGTGCTGTGAGCGGGGCCGTTAGCCTGCGTGGAAGGCAGGACAGCACTGGGAGTAACATAAACAGCAGCAGCAGCCTCGGTGCCCGTCGGTAGCTTGTGTACATTCACTGTGATTTTGCTTATGGGCCGTGGTACACACAGGGATTTGTGGCTGAAGTTGCGCTGCATAAATTCTCTGCAGGCAAAATCTTGCTGCAAATGCATTTCTGAAAGTTCTCCTGAAACTTCGGAGTCCAACTAGAGCTAACATCTGAACTTCAAAGCTTCAGGGCAGTGGATTTTGTTTAAAGGAAACTTTACAAGTTGATTGTTAAGCAAAATGAATCCCCCCCACTGTGTCTTTTTATGGATTGAAACCAAAGACTCTTGCAATGGAACGGCCAATAGAAGTGTTTCAGCCCTTCTTAGAAAAGCAACATTTTTAGAGGGGAAAGAAAAGGAGGAAATGTTAGATGATTAAACAGGATTCTACTGTTTTCCTCTAGAGATCAACATTCACTGTTTCTCTTAGGTCATCAGCCACCATGAAACCCACGTTTAGCTCCCAGACTGATTGCAGCAGCTGCTTGAAGCCCGGCTCATAACCTCAAAACCAAACTAGAAAAAAAATAATTCCAGATGAGCACAGCTTAATTTGCTCAATATATTTGTAATGGAACACGGTGTTGCAGAAGGGCATTAAAGTTCAAAATTTCATCTGCATTAGGTAAGGGAGGAAAGTGCTACTTTATAAAACAGTAACTATTCTGGGTTCAATTCATTCAGTTGTAATCATGTGCAGTATACTTGTGTTCACAACAAATGTCCCACATATCCTGGAGAGAAAACCATAAAAGGCTCCACGTCTCTTAGTTTTAAAGTTGTTAATCTTTTTGAATTCATTTATTTGGTTTCACTTAGTGTAGCACTTAGTGCATTTGGAGCATAACAGTTGGAGCATGACTTTGCTAGGTCACAGCAAATGGTGCTTTTCTAGTTTTGAGAAAAATCCCATCTATCCCTGCAATATAGATTTGGTCAGTGAAGGAGAAGTTTCCTTCCTCTGGTGTCGTTGCAAAGCTCCTGAATGTTCATTCCTACATGCCACAGTTGGGCCATTCTGATACTGCATTTTCATAGCACCTCTGTGTTTATTTTAATAAGACTTTGAAGTGAGGGATGCTGGAGCAAGGGCGGATGAGGTGTCGAGGGATGCTGCAGGAGTGGGTACGTGGTCCATTGAAGATTTAAATCCTGGGCCTGAATATCCACTGATATCACTCGACCATTTTATCCCTTCATGAAGCTGAGGCGAATCGGCAGGTATCTGCAATGACTCGTCTTGGAGGAGAGGAGACTTGGGAGGCGGATGGGAGCTGGGCTGTGTCAGGAAAATGAAAATACACAGACACTTTTCCTGCTTGCTGGCTCTTGGACAGGGGCCACAAGGAAAATGGTCTTAAAAGGGGTTCCCATCCTACCGATATTTTCCAGGAGACCCATTGGGTGAAATGACCCTTTGCCACTCATCCTTGCAAATTGTGAAGCAGCGTGGCATTGAGCTGGAGAGTTATCCTAGCGGTACAACAGCTCCATACACAGCACAGACACACTGAAGTTGTAGTACCAGGCCAGTAATTTCACAGAGAGTATTGGGAGTGATGTGTGGAGAACAGCAGGGGCTGGGTGAAAACTTCCCTCCTGCGGAGCCGGTCGCCTCATGCACCCTGCGGCCAGCCAGGCACTGATGGGAGTGCGGTGCAGGTGAGGAGAGGCAGCTCAGAGTGCGTGGGAGGAGAGCCCTTGTGCTCTGCTGACCCTGCTCAGCCTCCAGCAGCTTCCACTGGGAGGCTTGGAGCACACTGAGTGCTCTGGAAGTTCTGAGGGGGAGTTCCAAGAGCGGAGCTGCCCTGTGGATCTGCTGCGAAGGCTCTTCCTGCCCTGGCTGTGTGACAGGGTGAGGTCAGTGCTGGGCTGCTGGACTCTGTGACTCTTTCCTTAAAGTGGATATTTGGGTAATTTGGATGATTCTGAATATTTCTGTTTGCCTCATGTGCTTTTCATTATTTGTTGTTTATTTGTCTCCATGAAACACATTGATACTGTTAAGCTGTTCATGGCAGGAAACATTTGCATGAGCAAATATTTTGCTAGTTGTGCTCCAATCAGGAAATCACCCAGCAGGGGTATTGGTTTTAGTCTCTCCCACTCTTTTTCTCTCTTTTTTTTCTTTTTTTTTCCAACTCATTTGGAGCTCTGGTATCAGCATGAGGCACCAGTCATTGGCATTTCAGTGAGAAATGTCTAATGATAACTGAGTAGCAGTTGGCTCTCCATTGAAAGTCATTGAAGTGTCCCACCTGCCACAGGAAATTTTCCCATTCATATGCTAAAGAGCCCTCCATCAGCTGGTGTTATGTTTTGTGAGCCAGGCCTCTTGCTTTCCCCGAGCAGCAGATACCTCCCCAGTGTTTGCATTGGGCTGAGTGGGCCTGGGGGGGCTCCCAAGCTGCTGCTCCGAGGTTCGGCCTTTCTAACGTGACAAGAGGCCTGAGTTCAGCGCCTGCACGTAGTGTGCTTGGTAGAAAAGAAAATTGTTGTGTTTCTGTGTAAACCCGAACCCAGTATTGATCTTGGGAGGAACCACGACATGAAGAGGTCTGTGTCCTAATACTGAGGCTCAGGTTGGCTCCACTTGGAAAGACAAGGCTTAAGCACCCTCGGAACATGCAGCTAATAGCCCAGTGGAGCTCACGAGCCTGGTTCCTGGGACCCTGTGAGTTCCTCCCAGAGCCCTCCAGGAAAATCCCGGCCCATGGAAGCAGCGGCTATGCCATGGCACGTGCCCTGGTGTGTTATTGAGGCTGTATTTTGGTTTTTTTTTCCAACAAAGTACTTAATTCAGTAATAAGGATTTTGACTATAGCCACCTGATGGATGTTGGGATCACAATATGAATGATGACTAATTGAGCAGCGGATGGGTAATTTGTCATGATTAAGGCTACATTTTGTGGTGACAGCTGCTGTGTGCTGAGGCTCAGCTGAGACTCTGGGAGATGGTGGGTCCAACAGTGCCATCTTCTGATTGTACAGCGGAAAGGTAGGTGCAGGTGAAGGTTCTCGTGTCTGCAAGAGCTCACACATTATATGGGCTGCTCTGAGTGGTATCCCGGGACTTACAAATTCCTGCTGTCCTGCAAATCAGGCGTTAACTTTCGTAAGTCACATTTCCGGCGGCATTTCAGTACATTCATGCAGCTGTTGTGAGAAACAAAAATATCATCATATGACAGAAATGCACATAGTTTTCCCATGTGTCTGTTGCAGAAATATCTTAAACCAGGAGATACACAAAAAGTGGCTTCATCAGTTTGGGTGGACCAGGAAGTCCCTGAATAAAGCAAAGAATTTCAATGCAAAGGTAATGTGTCTTAAACTGAGAAAATTACATGAATTTAAGTGTGTTATGAAGATAAATTGCAATATTGTTCTCATGCAGACTGGGCAGTGCCTTGTATTTCTTAGGGCTAGACTTTAGCATTAGATGAAAAGACCAAGTGGGAAATGTTTGGGCTTTCCTAGGCAGTGCAGCCTGGAAAGCTGCACTTTCTTGTTGCATTCTGTGTAGTGCACTTTGATAGAGAATAACTTAGACCTGTTAGTGCAGATAGATCCTCCTAGGGTCTGGCCCCGAGTAACAGTCACAGTTTGGAGTGAGTTGCTCCTCATATGAGGCAGCCTTGGCTAGTGTGGAAGCGAGAAGCGCTGGCTCACATTGGCTTCCATGTGTGCGAGGCCTCTGAAGAAGTGGTTCTGCATGTTTGCTCTTGCACATGGATCTGCTAATCTAAAGATCCCTGTGCAAGCATTAGCACTTGAGTGTGTATGTAAATTTATGACATTCCCCAAATGATTTGGGTTCTATAAATTTAAGATACTGGCAGGCTGGGACAAATATAATCCAGCCTCCATATGTTTCCTGGTATGTAAAAAGGAAAATAAGCATATTTTCTTTATATCCACACAATGAAAATTCAAGCCACTAAAACATCTCTTTTCCATTTGAAGAACAGCAGTTCATTTGATATCTTCTGTTAACATCAGGCTTCTGGGATGAGCAGAGCTAGCGCAGCGTTAATGAGTCCTCAAGGCTACAAACCAAATTGGAGCAGCATGTGAAGCAGCAAGGAGAGTAGAGCATTATCTCTGTGCTTCATTTGTACCTTTGCAGCCTTCTCCTTGCTGTGACTCAAAGGAAGACGCTCCCTTTCTTCCTGGCAAGAGGCCTCTCTAATTCCTTTCCTCGCCTTACCACAGTGTCGGCCTCCAACCTCCTCTGATCACACAGTGAGTTGGTTCAGCCTTTTCCGCTGTTTTAAAAGATGCTTAGTATTTTTGGCTGGAAGTGAGGAAAAAAATGTGAACGACGGCAGGACATTGCCTTTTCAGCCAAAATAAGCTATTAATTCATTTACCACTCTAAAATGAAAGTGCACCCTAAGCATTTTTTCAAATAAAAATCCTTCATCTTATAGTTGCCTGACCTTCTGGTGCCTGCACCACCCTCGGCTCTTCTGTGGATGTCCATCCATTGGCTTTGCTTTCTTTCTCACATCACCATAAGCATCTTGGCTTTGCTTACAAGCTTTTGGAGGCCTCTTGTAGCCTGTGCAGTCTGGCATTTCCCTGTCATTACTGATAGGTTGTCTCCTAGATCCAGATGTCCCAAGTTGTCCCCAACTTCTAGACTGTCCTGAATAGATTTTCCATGCACATTGCTCTCCATGCTAATGACTTCTCCCGTGCATTCATAAATTACATGTTTTGCTTCTTTGAGAACTGAGTTTCTTGTCTTGTTTGAATCGCAGCCAGCCCGAGGCGGGTTGTGTCTTTGTGGTTCTGTGCAGTAGAACCAAGGTACTTGACCAGACTTTGCAGGTCCTGCACTAGCAGAAATACTAAGAACATTCAGGAGCTGTGACATTATTTGAAAAGGTCTCTTTGGACAGGAAAAGTCTCCAGACTTGTTTTTGCAACAGCAGGCTTTTGCTTTTTTTGTTTGCTTTTACATTATTAAGCTCTTGAAATATTTACTGGTTTTGAGTGATGAAACAGTAGGGTTTTGTTTGCATCTCTCTTTCCCTCCAGAGCACTCAGTTATTAAAGCTGCTTATATAAGGAAAGAAGTTTTCATTGAGGAAGGCAGCACGGCACTCAGCAAAGCAGTACCACTAGGCTTGTGCCTCCTCCCTGAATTCCTTTCTCGGAAAGGTGGAGCTGAAGAGCTGCCTCTTGCGTGTTTGGAAAGACATCAGATGGTTGGTCTTTGTAGTTTAAAGAGAGTTCAGCTGCATTTTGGCCACTCTGGAAAGGAAGGCTACAATGGCTTGCCATAACTATAGCCTTCAAACTTTGTGCAATGTGAAGCAATATCAGCAAAGCCAATGTAATTTTAAACACTATAATCTTGCTGGTATTAAAATTTTCATATTTTCTGGTATTCTGATAGTTGAAAATAGGCACTTGATGACTGTGAGACTGGGAGAGCTAAATGCTTATTCTCTTTGGACTGCTTGATGGCATGTGTGACTTAAGTAGCCCAAGCGCAGGGGAGTGCTCTGGTTGCTACCCACTAGAGAGACCCACTAGCGGTCTCTGAAACCCTGTGTGTCAGCTCGCAGCTCTGACCCCAGCTCCTGGCCTCCTTGGTGCCCTGCTTCCCAGGGCAAGGGTTGTGCAGAGAGCCCGAGTGCAGCGCTCCGGTACCTGGGAAGGCCTCTTCCTTTCAGCTGAGCTTCCCTTTCTGCAGTGAGGAGCACTGCTGGCCGTGGGGATTTGTGTGTGTGACCACACGGGGCACTGGGGATGTGAAAGGCTCATAAAAAGTTACATGGTTGTGTACATGTTTATGTGACTCAGACACGCACAGGCCTTGTGAATACTGTATAAATATGGAATTTGTATTTATATACAAAGCTCATTCTTGGCAAAACATTTGTTTTCTTAACACAGCATTTTGAAGGTCTGCAGTGAAGGTACAAAAGAGATTTTAGTGTAATCTGTTTTGCTAAATAAGATTTGCCTACTGCTGAGCAAAATGCAGTTAAAAAGCGAATACATGATAATATTTGCTGCTCGGGCATTTATAACCAGCCATCCACCAAGGGCTGCCCTCCAGCCCCTCCACACATTTGAAATTCAAATCATTTGGACGGCCCTTGCTGCTGTTACACATCCCAAAACCTCAAACCCCTAATCCACATCTACCCATCTTTGAAATGCTGAAGGGTGTATGGGTGTAGAGAGGGGAAAGAAAACCCCAGCAATAGCAGGGCAGGGAGCCGTTACGTGCTGTGAGCAGAGCCAGGATATTGGCTGGGCGCTGTGTCCTCAGCTGCCCTGCCGGGAGGGCTCTGTGCGCGCGGGGCCTGGGCAGGGTGTTGGGGAACCGACGGGTTTAGCTCCAAGCACAAGTCACAGCCCCTCGTCCAGCGGAGCGGGGGCCTGAGCAGAGCTCCCTCCTCTCGCCCTTCGTCCCTGGGCTGTGTGAGCTGGTTGTGCTGAGGGTTGCAGCACTCCAAGAAGGTGGCAGGATGAGCTGGAGATGGGGCTTGTTGTTAATGACATTTCAATGCAGGGCATTTGAGGCTACCTCTGCAAAATGCTCTATTTTTGCAGTCATATTCATAATGTAGTTCTTCAGCATGGCCAGAGCTTGTTCTCTACTGAGGTCCTTTTAAACAGGTTTAAAAAATATTTAAAAGATGCTCAGAGGGAACAAGGCTGGATGTGTTCAGATAGCTTTGAAAAACACAAGTTCTTTATTTTGAGCTCTACCTGTGGCTTGCCTAACTCATTTTACACCATCAATTACTTCCTGATTTTAAAGTTGAGATAAATCCTATCTTGAAGATCTGATGTACATGTACCTATGGAATATGCAGGAAGAAATGTTTCAGAGAGTTCTACACTCACTTACCTCTACACTTAGCAAAGCCAGGATTTCATAGGACTGGAATTATACCAAAAAGATCATTTTAGAATAATAACTCCAGTTCAGTGAAAACCGGGGATTGCAGGGTTGTCACAGGGAACCGGATCCATGTATTAAGAAAAGTCTCCTTCCAAGTGCAAAGTCTCCTTTCAAGTCACACAGGGGAGCAAGGAAAGTGCCAGCAAAGCGGAAGCTTCTAGAATCAACTTTGCTCTAAAAAAGGGGTTAAAAGCTTGTGTAATTGCATCTCAATGCATTTGCTGACCTAAGCCAAACTGAAAAAGACATTTCAGGGCAGGTGAGGTAAGTACTGAAATTGGGACTAAATGCTGTTGTGGGTGTTTGAAAATCTGACTTAAATTTCTAAGTCATTTGGGCTTTACTGAACACATTCCCTTGGAGCTCTGTGAATTCTGTTTCTGGTCAGCTTCGTATTTCATTTTCAGGAGGCAGTTGGAACATATATTACTGTAACCTGAAAAAAGAGAATTGCATTAGGTAGTGATGGGGACAATGGGACTGTATTTTGTACTATGAGCCAGAATGTGTTTGAATAAATTGACAGCCTATTTTCTTACTGTTTTTCATTTTCATTTATTTCCATTCTTGAGCTTTCCGTCTTCAGATAACCCAGTTATAGTTTTTCCTCCAGAGCTCTATACAGAGCCAACCTCATCTAAGTGCTCTCTAAACATGTAAGCAGATCAAATAACTATTTTATTCAATTTATGTGGAACAGTTAAACCAAATAGAGGTTACTCTGAATTTTGGAAAGAAGAGGGGAACAAAGTTAAGGCTGTCTCCAAGATACTCTCAAGTTTAAGATTTCAATGAAAAACAAACACAATAACAAAAATGATGTGCTTCTGATTAGTTACATAAATTAGCTTCTATTGTTCCTCTTTCCAGGCCAAGTGATTTATTGGATTATCCCACACACTGCAAAATGCAAATTGGAAATGTATATCATTGTATTTGACTGCAGAGCGCACAATATGTATTCACTAGGCAAGCAAAGTTATCTCCGTATGTTCTATACATTACAGTTATATAGTTACAGTGCTATGGCATGAAATGCCAGCTGTTAGGCCGTGATGTGAACAATCTGCAGATTGAGAGCTATCAAATGAATGAATGTGTGACAGCTGAATAATGAACACACTGAAAAGTTTATGACCTTAGCAAACCAGCTGTAGGCTGCCTAGTTCCTCAGTTTTCCTTTTTGCTGTATTAAAAATGCAAGAAACATTCCTGACTACAGAAAAAAAAGTAGGGCCAGATCAGCAAAGTATCAGCACAGTTAAATCCATGGTTCAGGAGTGTGACCCTCATGTCTCCTCCTGCCCACTGCTCCCATGGAAGTACCAGGAAGGGGAGAGCGGGGAGCTCCGCCAGCTGCTTGGCCAACAAGTGCCTTTTGCTGCTTAGTCTGCGAATCTCAACTGGCCCCTGTGGCTGGGAAGCTTTGCCTTGGGAGGTGAGGCTGTAGCCAGGCCATGAGAGGCTCAAGCCAGCTGCGAGTGGAGCAAAAGGATTGGAAACCTTTGCATGCCCCTTGGAGGCAGTGAAACGCAGGGGCATGCGGAAAATGGGCATTCATGGTGTGGTGTGCAGCACCCATGTCATAGACCTCTAGTGTAAATTTGTATTTCTTACTTATTTTAACACAAAACTCTGTCATTATCCTGGAGGGAAAGTTATTGTCTTTGTTTAATGTGAAACATTAGGAACTTGTGGTCTATTTGTGCTTTATGTGTGTGTGTGTATGTGCAAGCATGCCTATGTGTGTGTATGTTTGTCAGCAGTGGCTGAGCCGTGCTGTTACAACACTGCTACACAACACTTGTGCTTATGCAAAAGAATGTTACCTGATTGATGACAGTTTTCAAAACATTGATTTTATGCCATTCTTATTTATTTAATTTATACTTTGTGCTTCTTTCAATTCATTATGTTTCTTGTTTGCCTTATCGGTGTCAGTTGTAGTCAATTACTTGTACAAAAAGATTGAGGAGCTAATTTATGGCATGATGACATACAGTAGATACACGGCTCCCATTAGAACCTGATGAAACCTCTCTATTAATTTTTCCAGTGTGCCAAGTCAAGTTGTCAAGGGTAGAGCTTTGATGAAGAAAGCATATTTTCTTAGTTAGCTCTGTTCCTAACTCGCTCAGCTTCTAGAAATAACATTGGTTGGCCAGGGAAAACACTTCTTTGATAGTGGTAGGAATTTAAGATAAAAAACAGCTGGGTAGGGTTTTTTTTTAGACGAAAGGAAACAACTTTGAACTCTGCAGACAATGTAGTTTAAACCCAAACAGATGTGGTTTAATCTTGTTTTTGATCCTCTTGTAGATTTGCTTTTAAAATGCATGCATGCACACAGAAATGATGACTTTCAGATGTCTTGACATAATTTGTTAGAGTATCACCTTAGTGCATAAATCTTGTATGCCAAATACTTCTTATCTTTGAACATGGCCTGAGAGGTACCAGAGAGAATTTATGTTGTTCTTTTGGTGCTGTGTTGCCACCGTGGAGAAGAAACAATACAGTCATATTAATGTAAAGGTCCAATAATGAGAAACTCAGATGTGCTTTTTTTACTGATTCTCAGTAAACTGTTTTACTATGAGGGCCTAAGTAACTCTAAGACAACATCAGACTTATTCCAGATTAACAGAAGCATTTGATCTGAGCCCAACTCTGCCTCACAGCTCATAGCTATTAGTCACATCTGGCATTTTCATATGTTAATTTCCCTCTCCTTTCCCCACGCATTAACAGCAGTGGAAGTAAACATATAAGCAGACTTCCTTTCAATAGATAATCATCTTCACTTTTGATACAAATGTGGTAGTGACACTGTCTTTCAGCACATGTTCAAATCACCATTAAACATCAAAGTCCTCTGCAATCAAGGCCTGCTTCTTCCCTACAGCCGAATCAGAGGGCTGAATACCGGAGGGCTGGCTGCAGATGTGACTTCACACACATTTGAGCATCTCTTTTTCCCAGTCTTTTTGGTAAAATGAGAGAGGTGGCTTGCAAAAGATTCAAAGCTGCATGAGGAAAACATCAGGAGGCAGCCAATATAAAGAACCACCTCTTTTCAGCCTGGCAGAGGTGCAGAGCACTCAGAAAGGAGCATGGAGATAGGGGTGCTACCTTGGTCTGAGCTACTCCTCTGAGTAGCTGGGCAGAGGAGTAACTCAAGGCATCTGCATCCACACATACATATTTTTAGTGAGTTACATGTTTGGCTACAAGTCTCAAACTTCTTTAAACATTTTACACACATAGAAACCAAGGGAGATTAGTCATTCAAATACCTTTTGAGCATTTGAGACTGTGTTTTCTTAAAGTCTCAGTTTCTGGGATGAAGATAGTCGAGGAGATTTAGCAAGAGAAACATTTCTAATCTGCAGAGTGGCTGGAAAAGTCTTGAAAACGCATTGCAAATGATTGATGGAAAGCAAAGGAGAAACCAAATGAATTCTGTTAAAGAAACAAAAGATAGGCCATATTTCTGATTTCAGGCAATTCTTTCTGGTGAATTCATTTGCAATTTTAGAACATGTAGAGCTGAAAAAACAGCATGTTTCCCATGTCTCCAGTATGCATTCTTATAAGAGAGATCTTTCCTGCCGCGGCAGTGGGAGCTCTTGGCTTCCCCGGAGCTGGAATGTGCTGGTGCTCCGGGCGCGTCGCGCGGCTGCTGACACTTGCCAGGCTTTTCCTTCCCTGCTTCGTTTCTCCTCACGCAGCCGCTCCAAACACGGGCACGTAGCAGCTAGGTCTTTTTAAAGCTATAGATAAAGCAGACTCGTGATGTCTAACAAGATTAAAACTCGCTCTGTGCCTCGTGCACAGGAAAGCATCACGCCCACGAGTCCCCTATCTCCATAGGTCTGGCCATCCTTATTTATGAGAGCAAACATGCAAAATGCTTGAAGTTGATTCCTGACTCCTTATTTACAGTCCCTGCTCATTCTGCACAGGAGCAGTATTTTGCATTGAGTACTTTTCATAGGGTCTTTCAAAAGTGCCAAAAAAGCCAGGGAATGTTAAACACCTCAAAGGCAGCATCGGCTCTGCCTGCTCCACGCACTCCCATTAGTTCCTTCATTAGAGCTCCCAATTTCTACAAACAGCACTAGAGAGAAATGCAGTTTGGGCATCACCAAGAAGAGATGATTGATGGGCACATGGAAGAGGAGCAGTGGTGAACAGCAAGACCAGTCATTTGTCCAAATGACTATGTAAACCTGTAACCAATTACTAATTTACATATTCAGAGTAAAGAGGAGTTGAGCAGTAATTTGTTAGCTGCTGTTTAATAGTTTCAGCTAGGTGATCATGTAATTGCTGATAAATATTAGCAAGTAACTGAAGTAGTCAAGATACAGCCTGATCCAACACCGTTGCTGTGGAATATGTGTAAGAATATGCAGTGTGCATATTTGGCTTTAGCAAACTGTATTGGTGTGCTGTTTTGAAGGAACAACAGTTAGAAAAAAAATCCTTTAAGAAATATCTATCATTTGCAAAAAGTTTTGGCTTTTTGTATAAGGAAATCAACTCAGAATCTTTCAGAATTCCTCCTAAATTTTTACTCCCTTAATAAACAAAGCCCTTCCCTCAAAAGTTAGCATTTGAATTTTGACTAACCCCTGAAACCCAAGAGCTTCTTTAAAGCTGCTGTCACGTGCATGTACAGAATGAGCATCTACTGGAAAAGGTCACTACTTTCAACAGCTTCATCTATCAAGCACCTTGTCATCTCATCCTGAAATCAACTGAACAAAAATTTCTGTGATTCACAGTAAATGCTATGTAATAGCATAATTATAACCTATGTTTTTTTTTTTTATTGCAAGTAGTATATGAATTGCAGGAGATGCAATTTTATGGGAACCATGAACAGTCAGTAAACAGGTATTTGGGGGTGAGTAGGAACAAGGTTTCAAGTCAGTAATTTTGTTTTAATTATTCAAACTCAAAGCTAACCGTCTTTCTTTTTTTTCTGTTCTTCTTTTTATATTTTCAGGGCCATTTCCTTTACAATGACAATTTGGGGGTAATTCAGTTTTCTGAGGCGTATTGTAGAAGCATAAAAATTGAGATTTGTAAAATAAACAGAAACATTTAACTATCAGGCAGCTGCTGACTGTATATAACAGCATTAAGTACATGAAGGGAAGCACTTGAACTTTTATGGATAAAAGACATGCTTATGGCTTGCAATTCATGTATTACACCCACTTGAAATTGGTGCTTTAAAGCTCTCCTTGAATGCAGACAGCATTTATTTTGTGCATTGCAATCCGTACTTGTTTACTGATTATTGCAAGGATATGCAGCGATGCTGGAATAGTTTGAATAGTCAGAGTGAGAATAGTGAATCAAATCTTGGGACTGAATCTGAATCACATAGTGATTTTCTGATCACAGATATTTATTCTGCATTTATTCTTGATATTTGCTTTTAATATAACTCTAACCTGCTAACTGGGCAGAGCCAGCATAACACGTTCTGTCCTATAAAGTGTATTGTGAGATGATTTCACAGGTGCAGGTTTCTCGAGCAGAACTTGGACGTCCCTGCTGTGCCTGGGGGAGCTCTGCTGTGGACACGTGAGGTCTGGCCTGTGCATCCTGCTGCGGCATATTAAGATAATTCTCCTTGGCTTCAGTGAGAGCTGAGGACCCCCTTATACATTGTAACAGGTTGAAAACCATACATGTCTGCATTCCCATGTTCACTTGGGTGATTATACTACAGTGCTGGAATTCAACCTTCATCTGTTGCCTATCTTGCACCTTTCCAAAGACACAAAGTTAAACTGGCCTCGCTATGCATTGTGTACCCTCTCCTAGGGATCTTTCTGGGCAGCGTTGACACAGGTACCATGGGCACTATTCATAGTAGGTGTGAGTGTTTTGAGTGGTAGATATTTACCATATATGTGCAAATATAGAGGAGCTATAACGTGAGCTCCCTGTCTCACGCCGCCTCGTCCTGTCGGCACGCTTTGCATCGCCTTGTGTTACACGGTTGGCCTGGGCATTGTTGCTCCTGCTTGCTGATGGTGCAGAGCATCTGGAAAACGGGCTTGCTGAAAACTCCTCTGTCCCTGGCTGACACAGTGTTGGCACTGAAAACTGCACTTCCCTGCTGGTCATCCCCTGACATGAGATATATAACGAGCCATGTCAGGGGCAGGATTTCACTGGTGCCCTGGTTGCTGGAAAACTGAGCTGCTTTAGCTATTATATGAAAATCTGCAATTGAGTCGTGAATATCTTTGTTTATCCAACACAGATACAACATTCTCAAAGTGTGAGAAAATGAACAGAGGTAAAGAAACAGTGTTTTCTTAATTTAAGAGTCAGACTGCAGTTACATGAGTCCTTAAACTCAGGCAGAAGCCTTTAATGATAATGGTACTGAGTGCTGTGTCATTAGAGTGCAAGTCTGATCCATCTGCTTGATAATGGCCTTGTTATTGCAGTCGTTCACTCTGGTTTGACTCAGAACCTTCATATGACTCAGACAAGCTTGGATTGAGGCAAAATTTTAAGTTCCTGCGTGTCTCAGGAAATGAATGAGGTCACAATAGTCGTTTGCCAGTACGGTGATTTTTAGGGTGCTGGCTTGTTCCATGTGTTCACCTTGCAATCCTATATGCAGCAACCATCTTTCGTGTCGCGTGCTATATCTATCTATATGTGAAAGATTCATTTCCCCGCTCAATAATACTTGTTTTACATGGTCTGTTAGCTTACCAAATTGTCAAGAAAAGTGTCGTCTCTGGAAATGTTTACTACAGAAGCAAATGCAGCTAAATTGCATTGTTTCACTTTTACTGATAATTTGACAGTTTTATGTTGATCTAAGGGAGGCCAAGTAATTACGTATTGTCACAGAGAAAATGTTTGTGAAATCTAATAATATTATGGGATAAATAAGCCAGGCTTCGTAACATCTCTTTTTCTCTGTGGAAGTTTTGGGATGTTTTTCTGTACTCAAATAGGTTTTTCCTTTATGTATG
>JAUBOD010000623.1:3174213-3189796 GCA_032353885.1 Nothura maculosa | reverse complement strand
ATAGGAGCTCTTCCTTCTCTTCTAGCAATGTTCAAAGGGGCAGTTTCTGAGTTTAGGGTTCAGAATCTGTTGCTGGTACAGGCTGGAAATCTTGTTGTTCTTGGTCTCAAGCCAGTAAGATATTGGGGGTGAACTACTTTATAAAATTCCTTGGAAACTAATATTTCTCTCTAGGGAAAATGGGAACAACCATTTTCTTCTTCTTCTGCTGAACTGTACTGGAATGCTTAAATCTAGGCACTATCGTTAGAAAACTCTGAACATCTAATCTCTATAAAAACATTATTATCAGCTTTGTATTAGTACTTCATTCCCAGATGGATCATGATGTAAACGGAAAGGACTGATCCAGAAGGAGGTGATTTATTTAAAGAAGGCTTGGACTTAATGTCGCTGAGTGTCTGTGGCCTCTCTTTCCCCTGAGGGCCTCTGCTCTCAGGTGGCTGATTTGGAGGATATGAGCAGTGTGCACAGGAGCATCACGTACTTGCTCTTGAAAGGTTAAATTTGATTAAAAGAAAATATTCGGTGGATGTGCAAGGGATCTGGTGCAAAGGGCCAGGCAGGGGCCAGTGCCAGAAAAAGTGGCAGGTACCATCACAGCACTGATGTTTGCTGCAACACCCAGGAACTGGCAAGGTTTTGTCTCTGCTATCTGGCTTGTGGTTACTGCGAGATCTCCCTTGAAGAGGAGAGTAAAATGGATAGAAATAAGCAAGTAAGTTAGTTTAGAAGAAAGATACACGGCCCTGAACATGATAAAGGGAAGGCGGCAAACAACCCATTGCTTACAGCCCTCTTGCTGTTTTCGGCAGCATATCTGCCTATGGCACAGAGCTTTAGTCCTTCTGGGCGGTAGATCTGGAGCTGATGAGCCCAGATGCCCTTGCTCTGTCTGTCAAGTTTGGGATCAGTGTTGTTGCAGTTGATTAATACCTAAGGGGAGGGGGGAAAAACATCAGGTTGTGGTTCGCACATCTTGAATTCTGCTTGCAGTGAACAATACTTGAGGGTCTGTTGCAAAAACTAGTATCGCTTGCTAAGATTAATATGTGTCTGGGCTTAGACTGTGAGGTGCTGGAAGGCTGCAGAATTTGCCAAGGAGTGATCCTCCTCTTAAAGACACTTTGGGTTTAGGCCTAAAAGTGCAACATAAGTATAAATATTTAACTTGAATGATTCTGTAGAAGACTGTGGGAGAACAGTAGGAGTGTGGCCCACTGCCTTGGGTTTTGCTGAAGCTTAACAGAATGTGGGTGTCATTACCCTCTGTCAATCTACAGCTGATTAAGCTTGGTGAAAATATTAGGCTGATGAAAGCTTCTTATCCAACAAACATTCGAATGGCTTCTTGGAATGACTTGATGCTACTTCCCCAACACTTTTCATACCTTATTTAGGAGAAACTTGAAGAGCTGCTTCTGAAAATCCATAGAGGGTATATTCATCAGTGGATTAAGCCTCAGCCTGTGCGATGATCAAATCGGATAAATATTGAATAAAGAGCTGCAAAAACTGCTTCAGCAGTCTCAGCAAAGAAGCTAGAGCTATGGCTAAACTGGAGTATGCAAGAGCATTGAAAGAGGAAAGATGCTGCCAGGCAGATGTGAAGAGGCATTTGGCCACATGTAGTGGTTTTTGTGTAGCATAACAACACAAGCTCTTTTCCACTCCAAGATTCAGTATGGAGTTGGGATTCTGTTGCTATAGCAGAAATAAAAGGTGTTACGTAAGGTAAAATACTCTGCTGTGCAGTGTCTTGCAGCTACCTTGACTTGTGTGAGAGAAAGAAGGAAACAAGCTACCAAGAAACCTTTTCAAACTGAAGTGCTGTGTTAGCTGTGCTCCACATTCAACTAATGAGGTGACAGTCAGACATGAGATTTTCAGCCTGATTAGTAGGACAAGTCATAAAGATGGTTAGAGGGCTCAAGTGCTCTGTATGCCCATGGCAAGCGAGTGCAGGGGGGCTAAGCAAGGCTTGCAGTGAGCAGTACTGGGCACTGATGGCACTAAGGTGAGTGGGTATGGGCTGAGTGTGGCCAAATGAATGAGGTGCCTCTTGTGGGTGCCAGGGGGTCCTCCCTCAACTTTAGGAGAAGACTTCTGATTTATAGCTTGTATTTATGGCTTGCTGTAATGCACAGGTGCTCTGCTATGTTCAGAGCAGCAACAACAGGCCTGCAGTCTGATCCTAGCTGAAATGTGTGCTCCAGAGGGTCTGCTGGCTTCCTTTCTTGCACTTTTCCCAGTTTTTCTGTTGCTGTTCTCTTACTTTGCCTTCTTTTTAGTGCAAGTATTCTCCTGATGCTGAAGGAGTTAATTGCAGCATTGTGCAACTGCTGGAGATTTTGGTTTCTTCCCTCCTTATTTAAGGAGGAGACAGGCTGGTAAATATTCATCTTTGAGGTATGATTATGCCATAACCACAGAGGCTACAGCCATCTTTCCATAATATACTTTGGCAAGGCTGAGTTGATTAATGAAGCTAGAAGCATCAGGATGAAAACTCAGAGCAACTCCCATGTTACACTGAAATATCTCATTTAAATTAGGACCTGTAAAATATGTAGTCTGCTTTAAATTTAAACTCAGAGGAGAAAATGTGCTGCTACTTGTCCATGCGAGTTGTCTGATTTCCCCAGCACGCTGAGCAGGACTCTGCCAGTGACAGCAGCAAGAACCTTTGAACGCAGGCCGGGGCAGCCGAGTGTTTCTGGTGTCGTGCGAAGGAATCGGGCTGCTCGGGAAATGTCCGTGAGGGACAGAGCACCGGCACCCTGAGAGCCTGTCAGTGTTGCCTAATGCTGGTCCTTTAAGAAATGCTGAGTTGATGTAATGAGTTCTTGAAGTAATGACTTTTTAATGTGTTTAAGGGGAACAGGACCACCCTGATTAGCTGTAGTTTTATTTTCAAAAGCAGTTATAATTACCGAAATATTGATTCGTTGCTATGAATCACTCAGTTTTGTGGCCAAGGTATCTCAGGCTCTCTACAAAGCCATTAATTTTAGTGGTTAGGCCTCAAATGTTCTTCCCCTTTTTTTGAAACAGTTTGGCAGCTAAACAGAGTAAACGTATCAGTGCATATTTTCCTACTGGAATCAGTGTTCTGGTAGCTGCAGTGAGACTCTATATGTGATATAGCAACCCCTGCCTTCTAGGCACTAAGTGCCAAGGAGCCTGGCAATGGGGAGAGCTCCTGCTCGGTCTCATGTCCTGGCTTGCTGGGCTGACCAGTGTCCCCATGGCTAGGTGGGGAGCTGCCCTCTGCTCTTCCTTGCTGGAGCTGTTTGGGGAGCCCATCTGTGACAACAGCACACCAGTAAGGACACAGCATGCAGGTAGAAACTGCTAGGCAGTAAAGGAAAAGTTAAGAAGCAAACTAGAAAGTGTTCGTATCGGCTACCAGGGTACAGCCACTCTTAAAGCCCTCTGTGAGATTTCTAGGATTTCATGCAGGGTAGTTAGCTGACTGTGCTTGGGCAGGCCTGGCTCTAGCTTAGGAATGTGCAGTAAGTTAAACACAAATGTGAAGACTTAGCTTGAAGGAGTTCTTAATACTGCTGGGACAGTGTCTAATGTTTCATACATCATTGTGTGTCAGACTAGATTTTCTGAAGTGATTAGTGCCTGAAGAAAGCTGCTAAAGTTTCTGATTTCTGGAAGGTAGATGCTTTTCTTAAGAGGTGTTTCAAGCTGAACATACATGATCTAAGCCCTCTGAAATACTCGCTTTCAATTTCTTTTGGCTGGGAAAGGCCAGAGTGGGAGGCAGCCAGAAGCTGCTTCAAAACGTGGTGTTTCATGGTAAATGCAAACTGTGCAGGAAAATATTCTCTTAGTAGAAATAACAGCTGAATCTAATTCTGAGGATGAGAACAGCTTCATTATTTGGTTTTGGTTCTTTAAATCAGCATGTAAAAGTCCTGCTTTTCCTGAGTCTGAACTGTGCAGGGCTGAGCTTGGAATGATGTGAACATCTTGCTGTCAGTCTGCTTTAGCTTATTTCCTAAGTGTACTCAGAGTCTGTGGAAATAAAGGAATTTTAAACTGATAGTTTTGAACAAATCAATCAGGAATTGGTACTTTATTTACGAAACCTCTTTTCATGTAGAAAGCTGTTTTGGACACTGGAATATGGTTAGCATGGCTTAGAAAGGGAATGTGCAAGAAAACCATGCCACCTGCAGGTCCTGGTGAGCGTGGCATTGCTCTGCAAGGCTTCCAGTGCTGGCACAATTGCTGGTGTTCTTCTGAGGCTCGTTTGCAGGTGATCAAAATATATATGCTCAGTGGGCTTTTGCACTCCAGCAGGTGAAAGGTGTGAAACCTAATAACGATTAACATGGAGGATCTGGAAGAACAGCCTTGATCATCAGATGTAAGTGAAAATGGCCCTGCTGAGTAGGCTTGGAGGAGCATGGATTTCTGCTGCCCTTGCTGAGAGAGGGTGTCTGGGGTGCAGGCTGGAAGTCAGCAGCTTTGGGCTCCTGGTGTGCACGTTAGCCTAGTGCCTTCAGCTTGAGGCTCAAGTCTTGCACAATGTCAGAGAGGTAAAAAGGCAGGGCTCTGCTTCTGCTGAGGGCTCCTTGGTCAGTCTGTATATTCAGATTTTTGATAGCTTAAAAAACTTGGCAGTGAGCAATTGCCTGAACCCCAGGACTGTCAGGTTGTAAAAACACTGTTGCTGGAAGCAAAAGCTGCTCGTCAAGTTTGAAGGTACTTACAAATAAACCCTGACAACGATGAGGAAAAAGCATGGATGGGAAATGATTTAAGGAGAACAAAACAAAGTAACGAAAGAAAGCATGTGCTGCTAATTACCTGTCAGTCTGATTTCTGAAGTAATTTTTCATCCATGAGCTATGTGGTCAAGTATAGCTGCAAATCAGGAGTGTACATTCTAGCTTGTGGGCATGTTAAATACAGGGAATTGACGTTATGTCACTGCTGCTACAGGTCTTCCATTTATAATCGTTCTTTAGCTCAGGGAGTTGCTGGAGCTGCATAGTTCATCATAAATCGTAATTGCATAAAGATGATCTCCTGGAGCTCCCCAGACTCGATTCCTACTTGTAATTGTCAGAAGCAAGAAGGCTCGGCACAATTATCTGGTATTAATTATGTCAAAGACTTTTTGGAGTCTCCTTTAAAGACTCAATTCCTGGCGTTTTAAGAGAGGGCAATGCAGAGGAAGACGAGGGAGAGGTAACTTGTTTTTTCAGCATTTCTAATCTAAACCCAATCTGTGTACTGGAACTGTCCATAACCTTCAGAGGGAAAGGTCCCAGTGTAGCTGTAGCCCTATGAGGCTCTTTCTCTCCCTTGCATGGTCCTACAGTGACCATGGTTGTGTGTGGCAGGAAGCAGCCGAACCCAGTGTCCCACTAATTCCAGAAAAATCCTGGCTCAGATTGGGCTCTCCTGGAATCATCTCATGCATGGGAATGTGTGGTTTGTGCTCTGGGCTAGTGCACGCTGTTCCTGACATTCCCATTGTCTGGTTCTTCCCTTGCCTGCTCTGAAGTTTGGCTTTGGGGCAGTTGTTGTCAGGAATGGCGAGGGTGACAGGGATGAGTGTGTGCACAGAGGAGCTAACCTGCAGCTTGTGCAGGCAACAGGATTCTCTCTCCTGTACCATGTGTGTAAACTCACTGTAGGATATATGATATCTAAATAAGCCAGAGAAAGCCTGTAGTCAAAAATGAATGTAAATAATAACTTGGGCCATGGCCAGAAATAGTAAAATTGATTTTTTTCCTTGAATTTTTGCACTTGGTGGTTCTGCCTGTAGTGGTTCAGCCTTGCAGTGTGCAGGGGCATCATATTCGGTTACTCTCACTTCTTGATGCCTCTTTTCATGAATCCTGTCTGTATGTGGTATCCCGGCTGCTTCTGTGCGTCCCCCAGGTTCCCTGGAATTTGACTAAGGTTTCTAGGTTAATTGAAAAGGACAGATCGATGCACAAAGTGATTGTGTACAAACCTTGCTTGCTTTTGGAGGCATGCAGGCTGAGAAAATGGGAATAGTCAAATGTAAACAGACATCTCCTCGCTCGTGTTTCATCAAGCACTGCGTGTCTGGGGCTGGCGAGAGAGCCCCTGCATTGTGGCAGTCGGCTCCTCGAGCCGGGTGATAATATGCAATATTTATTGTATTTGCTTCGGTGCTCAAAAATTGTTTTGCTTGACAGTTGTACTCAGCTTGGCCCCTGGAGGGCACCAACAGCCAACATTACATTTTTTTCCACCTATCTTTTAGCTATTACCCGCTGCCATACAGCACTATGAAGATGGCAACGTAGCCCTGTGTAGAGATTAAATTGAACTTGTCTTGCCTTGCATAATTTGGAAATTCAAAAGACCAATTTCTTAGTGTAATTGAAAACCACTACATTTCAGGCTTATTCATTGAATTGGTATTTCCAGTTAGAATTCAAATTAATCTTTCTACCTTTAAACAAGGTAACAAAAGTGTAGTTATATTTACTCAGCTTTTTAACAATCAGGTTCAGTGTAGCTATGTATGATTAACTACACATACACAATTGCAAAACGTTAGTAGGGACATGATTCAATCATAAGGGAAATTAATCTCCTAAGGCTTGAAAATCTGAACTGGCAGTTCAACACTCAGCTTGATGCCAGATCCTCTCTAGAAGGGAAAGGTAGAAATCGGGAGGAGAAAAGAGAAACGGGCAGCACAGTGCGAGAGAAGGGCTATGTCGAGTTGTATGTACTCACTATTTTCAGCTTATTATTTTAAATTGTGGTACTGTCTTGCATTAATGTGATTTTACTGAATTATTCCACTGTCTGTCAACAAGATGATACCTGAGTGTGTTTGTAGATCACATCTGAATTCTGTGCTTGCCAGTTAGCTGTACACACAAGTATGAGACTTACATGGAGCAAACCCTGCTTTGCACCACCAGATTCTGATGTACTGGTGTGTAGAGTGGCTGTTTAAGATCCCTAATTCTGTGGAATATCAATAGGAAGGTTTTAAGAGCTCCCACGTTATAAAGAGAAGTCTAGTCTTCTCTAGTCAAGTCTAAGGCTTGACTAAATATCACCTAAATTTTGGCACTGAGCTGAGATTCTGGTTGGGCTTGTCTTTGGAGGGGTCTAATCTGACTCTTGGCTTCATAGATGATATAAGGAGTCAGAGCTCCTAAAGTTGAAGTAAATTAAATTGCACCTACAGGACTAAATTTTCATAAAATTTAACTTGATTAAAATTAATTTTTCAGTCTAGTGGCTGAATATTGAAATGTGTCAAATGAATCCTTAATGAGCCAGTGGAGCAACTAACTACAGGCTTTAGTGATCTCCCCATAACTTAACTGAGCTTGCTGTGCAAGTTGTGCCTTTTTGCAAGCTCTGCTCCAATTCCAAAGCGAGTTAATTTGGGAAAGTATCTCTGGTCTGTTATACAGGACGTTGGTCATTGTGAAGAATCGGACTTTTTCTTAAATCTGCTCTTATAAAAGGGAGATTGCATGAGGTCACAGTAGACAAGTTGCAGAAGAGGAGCTGCTCTGCTGTGCTGCCTCTCTAAGAGTAGGTGCTGAATAAGTTCCTGTGCCCAGCAGTGTGGGGCTGTTTCCCTAGCTGTCAGATGGTGCTTCAGGGGACCCGAGATTCCTAAGGCTGCAAAGTTGGGGGTCACTTGCCCAGTTATGGGGAGGTCTGATGGATAGATAGCTGCCATGGCTTTCACTGCAGGCTGTCTCCTGGGAAAGCAGGTGACTTGCACTACAGCTCAGCTGATACGGCCTTTGGATGTGAGAAGATCCAGGGAATGTATAATCCTTCTTTCTAGGGATGGGAGGCACAAACAGGTTGCAATTAGGCAGTGCTGAAAACAGGTAGTGCAGCTTAACTGCAGCTTAATACTGCGTACTGGTCCCTGATTCATGTGCATGTAACCCCAGTGAGCAGTTGAGCCTAAGCTGTTTCCTTGCCTTTGCAATGGGTTAAGCGAATGCAGTGCACGAATGCAGCTGGTGCTGTTATTGCTTGATTTGTGTATGAGCATGAGGCTGCATATAGAAGGCAACCTTCAAAGTAACTGTTCTTTAAAAGCCAGTCGTTGCATTACAACAGCTATCCATAGATAGGTTGAGGTGGGGTCAGTGGAGCATGTTTGGGTTGCACTATCGTAACCTCTTAGTTTAATTTGACTTTCATGTTGAGCAGACACAGAAAACTGTTTGCTATCAGACTTCTGTTTCATGCTTTGTCAAGCAACACATAGCCTCGTTTTTCCGTTAATGCAGACTTGTTCTCGTTTATACTTGGGCAAATGTGAGTGTATTCAATCTTACAGGTGTGTTTATTTAAACACCAGCATAGTGTTGCACCTTGAAGAAGGGTGGAGGGGAAGAAGGATGATAACTTCTGGATGCTGTACTAATTGTCCTCCTCATGGTTCATTTCCAGGTCTGAACCAGGTTGTCTCTTTGGCCTTGGTTGCAGTGCTGGCTTTGGCAGGCAGCAGCAGGAACAGTATGCAGATTGTTCTAATTTGTGCTCGGGACTCTGCGTGTCTCTACGTATGAGGTGCATCTTTGAACACGCCCTCTACTGAGCTGAATGCTTCTGGCTTGCAGTTCTTCAAGTATACGGCACCAGGGCTGGACCTACAAAGTAAGTGCATGTGTATTTATAATAGTCATGAAGTTGTAATTCTTAAAATATTCTGGTATCTCGGATTGATTTGATTTTGCAAATAGAAAACTCACTGTGCTGTTTAAGTAGCATGGCGATGTTGGGTGGGCATTGCTAGGTCTTCTAGTGTTTTCATTGCCAGCCTTGAGTCTACCAAGGTAAGTCAAAGTGCTTTGAAGATGAGAAGAGTTTGCTTGGGCAGTTCACCAAGCAGTCTTCATGCTACCTGCAGCTCATCAGGACTAAGCAGAGTGTCACCTGTCCTTTACCCCTTCCCTGAGCTACCACTGTGTTTAGCATAGGCTGGAAAAGGAAGAGAACCTATCCTAAGATCTTTTTTTTGAAAGAGGAGCCATTGTGCTTGCTGAGTTAAATCTTCCCCTTGAGGTAACCATGGGCTTTTGGTCTGGAAGACATCCTGCATCTTTTCCAGTGAAAGACTGGAATGAGTTCAAGGAAGCTCCTCTATTCTGTTGCCTAATTAATAATACATCTCTTGAGGAGGGAGTGGAAATCAATGCATATTTAACTGATAAGCTAGAAGAACTTCAAAAGCAACATTTCAGTCCATGAGCTGCATAATACAGCACTGCCTTACTGTGAAAATCCTAACTAGAATAAAACTTTGAATGTGCAAGTATGCATTATGTTTCTAAAGTACTTGGATGGTTATTGCTTTGACTTTTTGTGACTTTTTTTCTCTTGGAGAGAAAGAATGGAAAATACAAAGTGGAGTAGCTTAGTGAGCTAAGCAAACTAGCTGAGCCAAAAAGCTCCCTCCTTCCCTTCCTAAAAGGGATTTGTGGCTAAGATGAAATCTGCACCAGTGTACTTAACACTGCATAGTGGCTTTACAACTTATCTGCTGCTTGAACAGCTGTTAGTCAACAAGCTGCTCTGGGAAGTGGCTTGTGTGATCAACCTCCTCTGAGGAATGCAGGGCAAAATGGGTGTAAAAATAGGACATTCAGACTGCTACTATTAGGAAAGTAAACAATATAATGAGGGGTCCTAGAGTGAGCATGGCAGAAAGACAAAGTCTTTGTTGACAAATCTCTTCCTACCTCTTTCATGGTGGGGGTGGGGGGGGGGAAGCCTTTCATTTATTCTTGTTTTGCTCAGGGAATGAGCTTTCAATTATAGTTTTCCCTTATGTTTGTGGAAGAACCTTTTCTAGAGGGGCAGGATGGGCCTGGGCTGTCTCTTCCCCAGCTCTGCTGCAGCCCCTGA
Organism: Nothura maculosa; assembly: GCA_032353885.1. Lineage (NCBI taxonomy): Eukaryota > Metazoa > Chordata > Aves > Tinamiformes > Tinamidae > Nothura > Nothura maculosa. The sequence goes on along the minus strand of JAUBOD010000623.1, from coordinate 3,179,890 downwards.
TGGTGCTTTTGGGAGACCTGCTGCTTTCTGTGCATCTCCCACCACTTTATCCCCAGGAGTAGCTCAGAAGCTCCTAGACTGTAGGGGACCTCCCACTCTCCAGAGTTTTCACCATGCTCAGTAAGTAGCAGTTGCAGGGGAAACCCCAAACAATTATTTGCTCTGATGCTGAAGAGTTAACTTGAGGAGTAAACTATAAACAGGCGAGCAGAACCAGGTACCCTTGGCTGCAAAGTTGCATTAGGGATTTCAGGCTTGAGCTGCTGAAATCAAAATACATGTCTTGCAACACAAACAGGGATTACTTTGATTAAAGCTGAGACTGTAATTTAATTTGCATGGGATCTAGATGAATGGCCTGCTTCATCAAAACAGATTGCATTGCAAATAGGTTCATAGAGAAATTGTATTGCTGAGTGAAGGAGCTCAGTTCATGGGCTCAGAGACAGAACCTAATCCTAACCTGTAGCAGGAGTGTGCAGAACACGATGCAGGCAACTTTTCATCTTCTGGACTTCAATCACTAGCTTTGAAAACTTGCAGACGTTTCAGCTTTACAATATTTTTGCTTGGGGGCAGAGGCGGTGGAGAGGCACCTGCACGTTACACTAGATGTATACAAGACCATGTGAGACTTCTGCACCTCTAAAGCAGGGCAGCTGCTTTGATTCGCAGCTGAAGCACTCATGATCTATAAGTCAGTTTTGGCCGTAATCAATGGTCTAAACTCAAAATAATCTTGAGTATTTGAAATGGAATATAGTCAATGCTCATGAAAAAAAATGGCTTAATAAACTCTAGAATTCTTACTAAGGATCAGAAAGATTTATCAGTGGAGTTCAAATTGCACACATGCTCAGGATTGTAGATGTTCAAAATATACATGGGACTGGAATGAGTAGGAGTGAATATGCTTTTAAGTCATTGCAAGGTTTTTTAATTACTTGTGTGACTTGCCATAAGTGGAGATGATTCTTATTGAAAAGATACTAAATCTTCCTACTGTGATGAACTAACCTTTAGGAAGGCTGAAGGTTCTGTTTATCAGTAATCTAGTTCATGGGAACCCTCTGGCTAGATTAAATGTGATAATTAATTTAGCCAGTCAGATATTTAAATAAGAATGACTCAAAGCTTTGCCAGGAAACAGCTGGGAGGAGTTCTTGTATTTAAATTCTCCAGAATGGTGGTTAAGCTCTTAAATTGTTGCCTAGATATCTCCCAGGTTGGGTATCAAGCTGTGTTAGTTAAATGTTTCTCACCTCTGCAAAAACAAGATTTTTCAAGTGGATGGCTTGAAAGATTTAAAAATCTCTGCATTTCAAGGACACTTTGGACAGATGCGTCTTGGCTAACATGCTGCTTAGCACATTTGTGATGTGCTTAGTCTGTGTTGGCCTTCCCAGCTGGATTCCAAGCACAATAAAGGAAACCACCCCAACCTCTGTGCAGATTCCCGACTAATCAGAGATGGTAATTGCTGTGAGAGGAGATGAATAGCTCTGGATATAAAATAAGATTTTTTTTTATTGTGGATCAGTCCTGGTTTGCTAAAGAATGTTGGAAACCATCTTTTTTTAGTCATCAAATCCAGTTTCTGGTTTTTGTGAACAGCTGCATAAAAGAATCATGACAAAAATCTGGAATGATGTTATAGAGGTCATGCAATTCATCCATCAGCCTTAAGGCAGGATCAACCATATATTAATCCTGACAGATATTTATTCAATGTGTTCTGAAAGATCTCTAATAGTAGAGACACTCTTGGCTAATCTATTCTGCTTCCTCATTCTTGCTGTTAGGAAGATTTTTTTTTCTTAATGATTACCCTGAATCTTTCCTCTTGCAATTAATCAAGAAAAGCAAGTAACCTGTCTAATCCATCATGGGTATGCACAATGTTTCTTTCCTTTTTTATTTTTTTGTGTAGAATTCTGTTTGTTCTCTTTGCCTTCCTGTTACTCTATGCAGTTAGTTGATCTCTCTCTCTTGATCTAGAAGAATTTTCAAGTGTTTAAAATCTGTTTTGGATTCAGCAATCCAAATTCAGAAGTACAGAAATAGTATTATACTTTTCTCCTCTAAGAAGGAGGTTAGTTTTCCATAGTGACAAAAGTCCTGAGTAAAATTAAAACTAATAACTTTACCTGTGAATATTCTCTGGCTCCTGTGTTCTAGTTACGACTACTTGCTGCTTTATTTTTGTTCTTCATAACACATTCCAAGTATCTCGGTCTGCAAGCACTTTCTTGTGGAAGACACTCAATCATTCTCACTTGCAAATACTCCGTGGCATAACAACATATTTCATGATGAATGACAGTTGCTGCTGACTTTGCCACATGCAGTTCTTGCAGAGCTGTCTCTCTGCCTGCACTTATTTACTGTCTTTTGTTGCTTTCAGCTCATCAGGGGAGGAATATAATCAGATAATATTTGAAATTACTATCTTAGAATGTGAAAATGAGATGGTAATCGCCTTAGATTAGCATTCCAAAGATAAGTAGATAGGGGAAATAATCTGCACTCACTTCTGTGTAGCAGCCCAGTGTTCTGGGGAATCAGCTCTCACATGAAGTAGCTTTGAAGAAGCAAGACTCGGTTTAAGTGGGAGAAAAAAGCTGCCACAGTGGTAGCTGGGGTGACTAGTCATTTGCAGTTGAGATATGCATGTATTCTTCTGCCTCCCCAAAATAGGGCAACAAGGAGTTTTGGGTAAAACTTAAGAAATAGAAATGACTGCCAGGATCATTGAACCTGGTCAGTGTCCCCCCTGTTTCTCATCTCCAGGTGTCACCACATGCCCAGTGGGGTGCATTAACACACTTGAAACCTTTAGCAGGAAAGCAGAAAAAATCACCATGTGCCGGAGGGCAAGCGAGGAATGCTAGGCTATTGCTGATGTCTTGAACTTCTGAATTAGCTGCAAATCTGCAAAGTCAGCCAAAAGCTCAGGAACTGGTTGCTTTCCCAACTCCAAAACCTCCCCCAATCTGTCCATTAAGGGTAATTCCTTCTGTGAGCAGTCAATTTAAACTCTAGGGTGAAATGTGCTAAGCAAATCCCCGAAAGATACTTGCCTTGCATTTGAGTTTCTAAATGCCTTATGCTTTGAGTTTAAAGTGAAAGGAAATACTTTGGAAGGTTTTTGTGGAAATTGCTCTTGTCACAGAGCCAAAAAAAAAAGAAACTTTCCTGCACTGCAGTTGCTGAAAGAAATGACCATCTGAGTTATGGTTGAATTAATTTTACTTTATTACATAGGTCATAGATATTTTTTGAGCAGCTTTGTTCTTCAGTATGTAGGATGCCTGTCTGGGGCTTCTACTAGAAAAGATTGTCACTTCTGAGCAGGGCTTCAACTTTCAGCAATTTCCCTTCTGGTAGGGCTGTATGAAGGGAGACAGTGGGATATGATTAAATGTGTTCCAAACATCCGGAAAGCAACAAGCACTTTCTAAGAAAGCAAAAGAGAGAATTTGTAGGGATATATTAGTCTAAGTTCAAAATGTAAAAATCGTGCTACTGCCCTGTTTTGCTTCATCTCTACATAGGTGTGTGGGCCTGAGAGAACTGCAATTGGTAAAACCTTGGCTAATTTTTTTTTTGTAGGATTGTGGAACTTCCAAAATTGCTTCAGGTCTAGCCAAGCCGCCTTTCTGAAGCATTAAAGTTTTATGTTGCTCTGGGCTGTGCAGAATCAGAGGCTACCTTCATCAGGGTTTGCTTTTTGGTAACTAAGTGGAGCTATAATAACTTTTGAGGTCTATGAATCGCTTCAATTATTTCCTTTTGCAAAAATTTTTATACATCGGCCTTCCTTTCTCATATTAACTTTCTTGTCAGTTTTATTCAACCTGCAGAGACAAAGATGGATCTTTCCCCTGTAGATCTACAGTTAGATTTACTTCTTTGACCCAGTTTAGGGCGATTGAAAGCTAATCTGTCTTTTTTATGGAGGCTCTTGGTAAAGCATGTATTTCTTTTGTTTCTCTCTCTCATTTGGCATTGTCTTGTGAAAGTGTAACTTCCAACTGTAAAAAATTATCCTCCTATGGCGAGGAGAAAAATGACCACTCTTAATCCAGTCCAAGGGATGTTTTATATCTTTAATTAGCTTCTTGGATTGTGCTCATGTGTGATTCAAATAAAGTGAACTGTGAGCTCTTGGTCATAAAGGTACTGTGAGCTATTGCTCATAAATGTAGTGTGGTCATCTGTGACCTTATGGAGAAGAATGTTAAAGCCAAAAAGCTCTTCTAGCTCTACATCATTGACAGCTTCAGAGCTAACTTTTTGCTATGATGTACATGTGTAGTGCTCCCCTGCAGTCAGCTTGCTCTCCAAGGGCAGAATTTGGCCTGTGGATTGTTAACTTCTGAGACTGACTTTAATACTAATGAGTTCTGCTTTAAAATGATATGATTAGTCCCTGCAGGGCTTTAATCCTAGATTATATATTTCCAAACATTCTGTTAAAGTTATTTACGGTTGCTAATATATTTAAGGATACGTGATTGTGTGTTCTGTAACAACTGTAAAGCTAAAATTGTTCATTATGGAGGTGGTTGTTGCTCTTAAATTGCTTGGTGGATTATAGTGTGATCATTCATAGTGTTATGTTGGTGAAGGAAGATCCCACTGTGCGTATGTGTCTTTCTCATTTACTCATGAAGAGTTGGATCAGACATTACTGATCCAGAGTCTGGGTTTATTTCTTTGCAGCAACCCCAAATTGTCATCGTTCCCTTCTCCCCGGTACATACTGTCCTCGTGACATCTCCAGCAAGCTCCCGATCTCTTACTGCAGGGCTAATTCAAACACATGGTGCCGTATTTAATGTTTTGCTAATTGCAAAGTGTTTGCAGAGCTGCAGATGGGGAGAACCAATAAAATCTGCACATTTACTACCTGCAGTAGTTAAGCTTACTGAGACATTTTGCTACATTTCTGTTAAGTATAGCAGTTGTCTGTTCTTTAATGGTTTCCAATATATCAAAGTGCAAAAAACTAGTATAGGTACTCTTTGCTAGTCCTCAAGGATGAAATACTGTCTAATTAGCATGTAAGGCACAGTCTCAGGTGCCCTGTAGAGTGCATGTGGTCTGGAAGGGTATCCAGAGTAGTAATCATGTTCCTTATGTGAGTAACAGAAGATGTTGCTGCTGGTTTTGTGGCAGTCTGGCTGTGAAAGAGGTTCTAGACAGGCTAGACGAGAGTAGATTAAGAGTTATATTGCTTGTCATGGCCTACGGATGAACTTAATTTGTGTCTGAGATGATCAGTGAGGCTGCCATGGTGCCAAGCACTGTGTGCAGATGGGATTGTAAGACCTGTAGAGAAGTCGTCTTGTTCTAAGTGTAGTAAAGAGACAGGTGAGTGCAGATTGGGGAGACATAAACAGCCCTGCAGCCCTGGGCATGTCAGTACAACTTGACACTCCTGACACAGTTTGAAGGAAAAGCTTTGGGGTTTGGAGAGGAAGCTCTGCCAATATTAAAGGTAGTATGGAAGTAAGAGCAAGCAAGGATGGGAGATAACAATCTGTTAAGGAAAATGGGATGGGGACTAGATTCATGATCTGGGCTCGTTGTACTGAATAAAGCTGTGTGCATTTAGAGTTGGCCATGAAAGACTTCTAAAACTGACTCAGTTGCAGACAGTTTGGGAAGCAAA
>JAUBOD010000623.1:3132302-3158186 GCA_032353885.1 Nothura maculosa | reverse complement strand
TAGCAATTCAAGTGGTTGATGCATTGACTTGAATGCTGTCCTACAGCTTTTAAAAGCTCCATCGATTGTAGGTAGCAATATTGGCTCGTTGTGTCCCCATCACCTGCAATGAGCTGCACTTTCAGACTTGCTACGGCCTGGGGATTTAAAACATCTGCTGCTGGGCATTACCCTGGCCACCCAGGTGGCTTCAGCTTGGCCTACCTGAGTGGCAAGTGTGAGATAGCAAAGCTTTCTAAACAGCTTACGTGGCAATTACTGCTAAGGGCTGCATTGAGTTACCATAACGTTATTTCACGGAAATTAATACATGCTGTTTTAAAAAAAAATAAAAAATAAAAAAAATCAAAACCCAACCAAACAGAAAACCACAAAACACTTGATAGCAATTGTATTTCTTACCTTGGTTGGCATTTAATTTTCTTCACTTTGCAGAATATGAGTACATGGAGAGTTTGCTTTTTCCTACCTGTTTTTTGATGGAAGGTGAATTATTTTGTTTATCTCTTCATGTATCGTTTCTCTGAGATATTTATATATATATATAAAATATATATATATATATATATATATATATGTATGTATTGTCTATCTCTTGGGGAAAGAAAACCCCAAAGTTGGCTACTGCCTGAAATGCCTAGCAGAAAAGTCCGTGTATATTTGATTATGTATTAATTTCCATATGTACAGAGAGAAAAAAAGCAATAAATGGCAGGGGTGCAATGAAACAGTATTCTCTGTTTTAGGAATAGGTATTGAACAGCTTCTCCGAATGAGCCGCAGGAGGGAAGCTGTGGGAACAGCTGGGGAACTGAAAGGGATGTCCAATGTGGAGAGAAAAGCTGCCTAGTGGGGAGTACAGGACTGGCAGTCACACATAGAAAGTTCTTTGCTTTAATAGCAGTGATTCTTCATGTCTTATCATAGTTTCTGAATTTGATACATAGAAATAATAATGCCTGTATCTTATAATTGTTAGGTTTGCCCTGTGTTCCTCGTGAGTCGATTAGGATTTCCTTTGACCTGTCAAAATTCTATCCAAGTGATCTATTTATTTGGATCTGCTCGGGGTGAAGTGCCCTGCTGTGAATTTGGCTGTTTGTACACTTGGAAGTCTCAGTCTGGCAGAAGAATTTAAACCTGAGGTCCAAAATTAATCCTAGTGCTCTGCACTCTATCCTGTGAAGAATAATTCTATGCTTAAATATTTACCAGCCTGTAATGTAGCACACAACAACAAGTAATCAATAGGTGTGCTGTCAGAATACTACCTCCTTTAATTTACTGTGTATAACATTGAATAGGATTACAGTCTGCTTTATCTTTTACTTTCCTTTAGTACAATAACCTTTAAACCCCAGCTTATTTGTTCAGAATAAATCTGAATCTCCTTCTGACAGTGACCCTGCTTTATTTAACAGACATTTCCTATTTCTAGTCTCTTTGCTGGCATTTATCTGCTTGCAAATGGATTTTTTTATCAAGTAATCCCAATTTTAAACAATATGTCCTTTGCTATCTCAAAAAAACAGACTCTTCAGTGCTTGCTCTTTTACCAATTAAGTAGTGTGAGTAATTGAAACCCTTTTTCAAAGCATCAGGTAGCTTCTGCAGAAAGAAGTCCTGATGGGCTGCTCTGTGGCTCAAGTGCACAGGGTATAAACGGCGCATTTGGACCTTGGAAAGACGGGAGGGAGGCACGTTCATGGCTCTGGGTTACTTGGCCCCTTCTGCACCTCTTTCCTGGCCAGCCCTTCCATGCCGGACGGGTCGGCTTTGCTGCAGTGCGGAGTCAGCAGAAGCCGACCCGAGAGCGCGATGATGCCAATAAGGTCAGTCCCTCAATCTTGTCTCGTCCTGTTTACTAGGGATCGTGGGGCTGCACAATGAAGCAAATTGATTTACTGATCCAGCTGAGAAAGATGTGGCTTAAAAAAAAAATGTTAGTTTACTTTTCCACTGGATTAGTACTGCAGGGAAAGAGGACCCTGACAAAGCAGAGATGCTGGGACTGACTGGAGTGAGGGACAAGGGGTTGAGGACAGTAATGACCATTCTAGCAGTGATGTCATCTTATATTAGCTGCGGCCAAGCAAATTGCTGTGACAAACTTGCAACTTTATTTGACATCTCTGCCCTTCCTTCTCCCTCCACTGCACTCGCTCTCTGTTATATCTGCAAGTCCTGGCTCAGCTTTCTGTGCCCGAAGGGACCTTTGTTCCCTGTGAGGAGGATGGGAGCAGAATCCAGACCTGGTCCCTCGCCCATTCGAAAGAAATTCTGCTGACTTCACTGGATGTTGTCAGGCAAATATAAAGTCGTAGCGATTCGGTTCATTCTGCCTTTCACACTTGACAGTGACCTTCTTCAGCTGGAGGGGTTATTACTGCTCAGAGATGAAAGCATCTCATTTCCATAACAGTACCCTTCCCTGTATGAGTTGTTGAGTATTTACATGGAGCTATAACAACTGAATAACTGTAAACAGAAGTATGCAGATAAGAAAATTACCAGCCATTTATTCAGAGGAATTGCATCTTTTACTCAGGGATAAATAACAATAATTTTTAAAAAGTTTGAAAAAGAGCTACAATGCCATAGATCCTTATGTCAAAAGATTAGGAGTAAGGAGTATAGGATAACCTGAATTGTAATCTTAAAACTGAGCAAAGAAATGAATAAGCAAAAAGCTGTTGGAGAATCTGCACTTTTATTTTCAGCAAACTTATGTTTGTTTCAGCGTTGGTATTTCTCTTTTACATGCTCAGGGAGTGAGTGCTCAACACATGTGCTTTAGCTGGGATAACATTTTTGGACGCAGATTTTCCTGCAGAATACAGGATTTCATAGCATGTAGATTTACTATGCACATGTGCACATGCTATGCACATAGCATGTGTGAATTTACTGATGCTGAGACGTGGAGTGGGCTCCTGGGAGATGCCTAGGCACAAACCAGGCCTGCTTGATACTTCATAAGCTGATTGAGCATTCAGGTAGGTTAACAAGTATTTAAGACTGTGTGTGTGTGTGTATATATATGTATAAAGTAAGTATCTGATGTCAAAAAAAGGGGGTTTTCTGCAATCTCTAGTAACAGAGGAAGTGACACCGAGCACAAAACACTCCACAGGAAATTCCTGCTAAACTTAAGAAAAGAGCTTTTTTACTGTGGTCGAACACTGGAGCAGGTTGTCCAAAGGGGTTGTGGCATCTCCAGTCTGGAGATGATTCAGTCCCAACTAAACATGGTCTTGGACAAAGTGCTCTAGCTTCCCCTGCTTGAGAAAGGACTTGGACCGGATGAGCTCCAGAGTCCCCTGCCAACCTGAAATGTTCCATGAAGCGGATGCAAGACCACAGCTTTAAGGCAGCACAGCCTCTGCAGATGGTTTAGACTGTTTTTTATATAGTTGTGGATGATACTCTTTCTTTATGGGAAATGCAGCCCTCAAGTCTGAGGACCACCTCAGACAGCAGTAAAATGCGGTATTCGGCAGCAAGGAGCTTCCTGGCTGTGGTCTTTGAGAGCGTGCACTATTCAGAAAAGCGGCTGACAGCCCAAATGTGCTTTGCTGTTGTACATCTGCTCTCAGGAGCTGAGTCTTCTGTGTCAGTTCGTGTCTGCTGCGTTTTGGGGCTCTCTTGTCTAAGCCATTCTGTGCACACCTGCAATGTGAGATCTTTCCAAGCTTGTGAATAATCCCAGCTTCTGCAAATTTATGGATGCTAATGTCTAATCAACACTGTACAGCTGCTCTGCCACTTCCAGTTATCACTTCTGCTCTCTGAATTCATGTTTAGAGGGTGTCTGAAGAGGAGCGTTCCTCTTTAGCCTGTGCTAGAGGAAACAGGAGTCCATCTTTTATTCAACCTTTGCTTCTGATGATGCTTCACTACGGCATATTATTTCTGAAAGAACAGTTAAGATATATAGGATGTACCTATACAGCTGTGAGGAAAGACAATCGAGGGTCCAAAGCAAATCCCACCCTATGTAGGCATGGCCACTCTTGTTGATCACCAAGAGAGGCAAAAGTAGAAAGGTCCCCATACCTGTGATGGAAGGAACACAACCTGGATGAGGTACTATCCTAGCAACTAGCTTGCATAATATGATACTTGAATCAAATATGTATGATCTCTCTTGTTCCAGTGTCTATCAGATTAATGTCACACTTCACCAACAGCATTTAAGCAGTTTTGAAAACCTCCGTGGTTCTCTGGAGCATGGCAGAAGTCAGGGGAGGGAAGGGAGCGCTGGAAGGATCTGCCAATAAAGTGGCAGATGAGCCAAAAAGAGGAAAGGATGAGGCTCACAGCATACAGGCTCAGGACCTGGAAAATTACTTGATGAGGGGGAGAAAAATGAATATTTCATTGCCATTCATGCTACAATTATGATGGCATGAAAAGGCAAAGGAAGAAAAGAAGGACAGTCAGCTTCTTCCTCTGCTGGTGCTGTGGGCCTGCCCTGATGTGTCTGTTTTTCGTCTCACCCACGGAAAGAAGCTGCCTAATGCCATGTTCTGCAGATGGGCCAGTGCTGGCACTTGAGCAGCGCTGTGTCTGGTGCACAGGTGTTTGATTTGGCTTTTGTTAACAAGCCAATAGCAGGCAGATTGCAGGAGAATTGACCATGGTTACTGTATAGAGAGACTTTCTCTCGCTGTTCCTAATCTAACTCCACCATATGCTTGGTGTATGGGCCCGAGCCACTGCACATCTTCCTGTCAATGAACCAACTCGCATCCAGTGGAAGATAAAAGCCATAGAAGGGTACCTAGCAGTGCTGCCCAGTCCCGTGTGCTGCCCTCTAGTCCTATTTTGTTTCATAGAGTAGAGTAAACCCATCTGAAAATTGTCCCTGATTATTCATCCTGTCAAATTCCTGTCCCTTTTTGCTGGTACTTGAACACTTTCCAGAAAGCTCTGCACAGCAGATGTTTGCAAAAGCGTTAGAGAAGTAGTTGTGAAAAGTAGATTCCAATATCTTTTTAATTTTTTTTGTATCAGGCACGTATATTGAATTTGAGACTTAGCCAAAGAGTCGCTGTAGTTGGGAGAATCTTCATACATATTCCAAATTAAATACAGCTCAAGTATTAACTGTAAATTTTCTGTAAGGACAAATCTGTCCAATATGTGCCAGAAAACCTGAAGCAGTGCTTATTCAAGGAAACTTCTTGACTGACATTGGAAGGAATAAAACTTGAGGCAACGTGTAAGTACTCCACTGGATTAAGGTGTATATAAACTCAGAATTCATTGCTGAAACTATTCACAAAACTATAGTGGAGGAGTATCAGTAAAAACTTGCATGCCATTTTGTTTGTAAGAAGCAAGCATGGGAAAATCATCTGAAAACAGCGAGTTACACGCAGGTCATCTATTCTTTCCCACTTCTACTGATCCTTTGTGAGAATAATTGTAGACTGAATGATGATGCTGAGTTTTTCCAAATATTATACCTGCAGGACGTTCCCAATTGTGTGTTCTCTTCACAAGAACTGTTTTTTCTCAGTAGCTTATTTAGCTCCGAAGTGAAGACAGCAAGTCCTTATTATTCAACAGTGTCCTGTTGTCCTTCCCAGCTTGTCTTCTTCCAATCCCCTGTCATGATTTGTTGTTCTGTAGCACAAATTCTTCCTCGTGGTGTTTTGTCACAGTCAGAAAAGAAATATTGGAAATACCTTCCATGGGTTGTGTCCTGGGTTGGCAATCTGTAACTGGAGGAGCAGGAGCAGAGCTCCCTTTGGTGTCCACAGTAGTCACCCCTCATTCTTTTTCTTAGCTTCTCTCCATGACTAGTTTACAATGCAGCTAAGCCTCTCTCAGACCTGCCAAGACACTGCTAAAGTACATATGGAATTTGAGTCATAAGGGAGTTTATAATAACCAAGTAATCCCTTGATTCTTTGCTTTGCTTGTGGAAACACTGGGGCAGAGTAGAGGGATGGATACCATACACAATACGCCCGGGAGAATTTCAAGGGAATCTGATAACAAGACTATGCAGACCCTTTTAAGAATGACCAAAAAGCCATATTTTAAGAATGCTATAGAAATTCAAAATTCGGCAGTCCTTCATCTCTCAGACTTTTACCTTGCTTCTGCAAGTGTCATTTTATCTTGAATCATCATAGCTTCCTGGGAAAGTATTGTAGTGTGGGAGTAAGGGCTGTGCAGTCAGTGTTAAAGTTGTATTTATGATGATGATCTGAACTAATATTTTAAGTTTTTATGAGCCAGAATGACATTTATGAATAATTCATTCATGGTATGGTAAGCTGAACTATAGCAATTTTTCCCCAAGAGTTATTTGGGAGCACTATTGACAATACGAAAATTAATGTTAACAAAAGGACATTAGTAGAGATAGGCTGAAGAGACTACATACAGCCTCTTGAGAATATGTCAAGATTTATAGTTTTTTCTTCCTTTGAATAAATTAGAGTATGTCAGGAATATGTGATGTGCTTTGTATTTCTCCCACTCCCCCACCTCTTAAATATTTTCTGAAATTTGAATGTGGTGCAGCATCCAAGATGTGGCAGCATTGTCACGTGCCATCTATAGCAGATTCATATGATGACTGAAATGCCAAAAGTGAGAATTATTTGGAATTGTCTTATCTGAATTCAAAATTAGCATTTGGGAGCAAGAGTATAGTGGTGATGCATCGTTCCACAAAGGTATGAGCACATCAAAACTTCCTGAAAACTCTGTGAGCGCAGAGGTGGGTAAGGGGAACGGCTGTGCAGTTTGTGCCTGGGTACCTTGGGCTCAGGAGAGCTGCCTGGGGCCGTGTTGTAGCTTGGGGGCAGCCCCATGAGTCTGCAGTACCTGTAATAGCCTGGCAATAGGGTAGCAGCCCCAACTGGGCAAAGGGCTTCCTCTTTGCCCGCTGGAGCTCAGCACAGGAAAGACTTCTGTTCTTTCTGAGGCTGGATTTTGCATGCTTCCAAGCCTGTTGACTGTCAGGAGCTTGCTTGGCCAATACATGGAGCTCTCTCCATGCCAGTCAGCTTCAAACTGCATCCTTGTGGCTCTGCGGATGCCCTGCGCGCCACTCTGTGCTGCCATGGGGCTGCAGCAGCAGGGCCAGCCCCTGCGAGCAGCACAGGAGCCTGCAGAGACCCTTGCAGGCAGAGCACGGCCCGTCGCCCTGCGTGTGCCGCGTCACGGGGCTGCACGTTGTCCCCCAGCGCAGCTGCACACGCTCAACGTGCAGTTTGGCCAAGCCCGGCACCTCACGGATCCTGCCGTGGTGGTGGTGTTTCCTTTCCTATGTGGGGTCCTCATGAGGGAGCTGCTTCATAGGGAAGCCAAAGATCTTGCTGGTAGTAAAATCTGCAATTTTTCCTACATTCAAGAGAAAGCGTAGGGCTTTTTTTCTTGTGCTGTTCCGTCTTGCCTAAACTAGGCACTTTGTTTCGGAGGGTGTCCTTGTAAATCTTTGTCCTTTTAAATTCAAAGGTCAATGATACTTTCTATATGCAAATTCAGTTGTTAAATGTATTGCACATTACTACTCCTGGCAGATGGGAAAAACTGCAAATTTATCATGGTGATGGCTTCAGGAACAAAGTAAGTAATTATAGACACACTATGACAACTAACGACAGTCTCTTGTATTCTCTAGTGTTTCCAGTAGCTTTTTTCTATGAAAGAGGAGGAATAGAAGGTTACCTTAACTGTGCATCTAAATCTAAGCCAATATTACCAATTTTTTTATGTACGTCCTTTATTATTACCCATAATAATGCAGTTTAACTTCTAGTCCCTTAATAAAACTCTTCCTGAAGATGAATTAATAAATACATGTTTATTTTGTGCTAAAACTTTGCTTTAGTTTTTCCATGCACTATAGGGAATTTTAGATAGTTAGAAGGTAAATAATCTGTGGGAAGAAGTTTCAGTGGCTCCCAGCATCTTTCACTGGTGTACCCCTATATTGAAATTACCCAAGTCTCTATTCTAAAGCAATTTTGAACATTGCTATAGGCATAATTTAGATAAGCTTGGTAAGACCTGGCTGTGTAACACTCTGGAAGATGCCCGGCCTTGGAAGAGAGAAGAATTAGGTGCCTCATTCCCAGGGCTGCGGCTTGTCTGCAGTGTAATCGCTCCAGGCATTTGCTTTTAGCTGCAGTGCAGTGAGCGCTCTGAAAATACCTCATCTGAAGAACAGCCACTCTAGATGCTTCTTAATTTTTTTTTCCAATATGCATCTGATACTAATCTTCTCCCCTCAGATGTGGGGAAGATGTCTGCAGTCTTTTTTTAGTATTTTTTTCCTCAGTTAATCATTTGTCTAGAGTAACTGGTGCTGTGGTATTATAAGACTTAGGATAAAATCCCAAACATGAATTTGCAAAGATTGAGTGTTTGATCAGATTTGGAGTTTTGATTGCCAGAGATTTCCAGTGAATCTTTCATATCCAAAGGCATGAGAATTTTGTTTGTTATTTGTTTTTAGTGGAAGAGCATGGGCATGTAAAACAACCTGGAATCAGTTCCTTCGTCCAAATAACAGAATATTAGGGAAAAGCTGCAAACTCTTGGCGAGTCACCTGAGAGCTGTTCCCTCTCTACCATCTCATAGGAAAGTCTGTTTTGCTACTGGGGTCACTGGTGGGATCTGGCATAAAACATGTTTCAAAACACGGTCAATGTTCTTTGACTTGCAGGTTCAGGTCTGCAATGAATTTAAAGGCTAGTTATCCAGAACAGTAAATACAGGAACACGTAAATCTTTTTCCAGGACTCAGAATGGGCTTAAAATTTGAGACATAGAAAATCTTAGAGTGTTCTTACAAGCCACTGTTTCTCATAATATGTATAGAGAGGGCTGAGAAATTCTCAGGTTTAGGATGTAATATTGAGGTTTGGATACCGGAGCTAGGAGCTTTTGACTAAAGTGTTTAATGAGCATTGTCCCATGCCTTTCATATGGTCGAAGCAAATACATTCCGATGTTATATAGCAATAAAGACTGTATTTAGTTATAGTTCATTTGTTAATGTACTTGCAGTTAATAGTTATATATAAACATACATTCAGGAGTAGGAACTAAAGGCTTTATAATTAATCTTATATTTATAATTATTTATGATTTAAGTAATGATTGTGAATGGATACATTCATTTTTTGAATATTCAATAACATACATCATATTCTAATAACGTCACAGTGACTTCTTTAGGTTGTAATGATATTATACAGTTTAAAAGGCAGTACAATAGGAACCAAAATATTTTGACTCTAGCATGAGCTGTTAGGATCTATCATCTTTCTACTCTCTTGCTTCGGCTAGGGAAATTTCTGTATTTCCTGTGACTTTTCTGGTTGCATTTTTGTCAACCTGTAAATGCAAAAGTCCCCCAAGTGATGCATTTTTGCTCAAAAATGGTTTAAGAAGTATTAACAGGTACTAGCTTGTTTTTTGAAATTTCTTTAGTGAGTACATTAATGATGGAAGTGTCAAGCTTTCCTAAGTGAAATCCAAAAGTTATGGAATAAAAACAGCTTTTATTTTGTTTGTGAAGATGCTAAAATGAAAACAGATCTTTGAAGTTTGGGGAAATATTATGATTTGTCCTACTTTTCATGCCTATAACTCTGTCTACACATTTAAAAGCAAAAGCTATTAATGACGCACAAAAATCTGCTTTGAAATATGTAATAATGACTGGAACAATGCTCTTGTACGGAGCAGATGGGGACATTCCTTTTAGAAAATGGCTGTGTGTGGAAGACACTTTCCCTCAACCCTTAAAACCTATTTTGAACAAAAGGAAAGCTGCTCCATCCGGCAAGACAGATGATTGACGTTATACAGTGCCTGGAATTTTTCTTTTCAAAATCATGACATTTCATTATAGAAGTAGAGATAATGCTGGGAGCTGGTAATTACACTATATACACCCCCAACAAAAAAAGATCCATGGGGGAAAAATGAAACAATATGTCTTTACGAAGAATGCAATTAAGTAAAGCTAGATTAGAGAAACCACAGAGAATAAACGACATGCCCTATTATCTCAAGCATGTAAATTTAATTTTCTTTTTTCCTAATAATTCCTGTTTCCCCTGCATTTTTCTTACTCCATGGAGATCAACTTGCAACAGCTTCATTTTCCTATTGATCTGTTTAATATTTCTGTTGTGCATAATAAAACACTAAACAGAACTCGCTTTCTGCCTCAGAAAGGCAAGAGATAATATTGTTGCAAAAATCTTCTCCCTGTGGGTAGAAGATGACATTAACGTTTTTGTTAGGGGAGGAGTGGCTAAAAATTAAATCTTGAAATGACCAGTATTTATCAGAGCTGCTTAGAGAAGTAGAGGGGAAGAGGTGAAACGGCTGAGTAAATGCCATCGTCTCTGCATCTCTAAAGACAAAGCCAGGGAGACATTAAAAGGAGGATGGAAATCTCCTCTTGGGAAGATTTATCAAGATGTTTCATCTTGGCTGTAAATTTAAGACAGGACATGCATGGCAATATAAGTTCATGTGAAAAGCTTCTTAATAAGAGGTTAGGTTTTCTAGAAGGGTTGTTTTCCCCTCAGGGTTTCTGTAAGTGAAAGGATGTATTATAGGTTGGTTCTGCACGATAGACATGGGAAGGAATGATACTTTCTGCCACAAAATCTGCTTTTGGAAGGTTAGAATTTTGTTAATAGCCTTTTACTTATAAAAAGAAATTGTACGTAAATGTTTCTCGTACACCGTGCACAAGGACTTGTATAAGTAGAAATGTAAGTGGAATAACAGGAAATATTCTGCAATCCGTAAGCCTGGCGAATTCAGTAAGCTTGTAGGAAGGTTTAAAAATGCATTCTACCTTGATTATTATCCTGGGGCCTGAATGTCTCTGTTACTGTTTCTAGTGCAGTCAGAAAGAGAAATCTTCGTTTACAGTAGTCATATTCCATGAAGGTGAGATGTAGAGGAAAAAGATTTTTCTTCCTACCTACTTGATGAATTGCTAAATATCGCTGTAGCTCGGACCTGCAGTGTCTGGTAGCAGTTTGAGCTCAGACGCCAGCCCCTTTGCCGCTGCAGGGCAGCGGGAATTGCAAAGTTTCTCGACTTTGAGTAAGCAATGTATTTTAAATGTGATTGCAGTATTTTTCATTGTATTTGTTTTGTTATGTAAGGCACTGGTGAGGAAAATAGAAGAAAATATCATGGCTGAATTCATCTTGCTTTACTTTAGCTGTCCGAAATTTAGGCACCTAGTCAAAGCTAACCATCTATCTTTTTGCTGTGAGTAATGGAAAAAACAGGGAAGCCTCTAAAAGGTGAAACTTCTTGCATATTTGACCTTATCCAATAGGTGATGAATCGCCCTTGGAGAAACTTGTCTAAACAGTATCTAAGGAGCACTTTATACACTGCAGTTGAAAGGGAAAAGGTAGATGAGATACATCTGACCTCATGTGACTTAGATGACTTGTAAACACAGCACAGCCTTTGAATATTAGTAACTTGAAAACCATCTGCAGATCAAAATGTATTTGCTGATGAATAGCCAAATCATTTTGAATCATGAATCCAGTTGGGAACATGCAATCTGTTCCCAGGCAATTCATGAACCAGAAGAGGGAAAAATAGGTTGAATAAATTGTTGGTTGAGAGGTTTTCACCGATAGGTGTTTGATAAAATTGTCCTCATGGAAGGTCTTGTTCAAAAACACCAGTGAGGGGAGGTGACACGGGCTTTCTGCCGTTAGTGAACTGCCCTCGTAAAAGTGCCTGCTGTAACAGATGAGGCTGGTACTTAAGTTTATTGCGCTGGAGTAGATAATAGCAGCACAAATGATAATGATTCCAATCATGATGTGGTATCAAGCGCATAAGGTACATGTACCTGCTCTTGCATTTGTCTTGGGAATAGTTTTGGTACATGGACTTCTGCTAATTAGGAATGCTGCGCGTTCAGTCATGCTGGTCATGAATCTTGGCATTGAAAGGGTAAGAGAAGACTTTATAAATGAGATTCATTTAGGCAGCATGTTATCAAATGACCTGATAAGTAGGGACTCATCTGGATAATGATTAGGTTTTATGTACTATTACAAGGATTGATTTACTATAAAAGAAAGGCAATGAGCAAAAAAACACATCTGTGAAAGATTTTATCTGGCTGAGTAAGCTGTCTGACAGGCAGATTCCAACCAGACTTTTAATCCTCTGGAAAGGTTTTGACTCTGTTTTATGTTACGAATATTATGTTTTTATGTTACAAATTGTGCTCCTTTGGTGTTATTTAAAAAGGAAAGTCAGGTCTCTTTCCTCAAAAATACCAGAGTAGCTTCTTCAATGGCAAACTTCAGTGCATGAGTAAAGCAGCAACTTCTGTGCTGCAAAGTGCTCGATATTCCCATTTCCTGCAATGACCTTGCAGTAACTTTAAGGAAATGTTGCAGAAAGCAATCTTATGCTCATGAATGCTAAAGGCAAAAGTTTCCCTGATTTGTAATTGTTTTAAGGTGTTTTGACCAGAAACTAAACCTTGCCACTGAAGTATTCACATTAGGATTGGGGGACTTTTATTTCTAATAGTACTGCTGTTCTGTCTTTCTCTCCTGTCTTTCATTTTTCCCATTTTTTCTAACAAGGCGAGAGCTTGAGTCCAGGTGCTAAGCAGGCTCCCTACTGTGTGTCCTATTTCCCACTGCTCTAATGTTGACTCCAGCAAGACAAGGAGGAAGGAAGCACTGAGAAATGAAAAGGGAACCTTGCAGGGGGACTTTCTGAGCCATAACAGTAGGTAAAAGGTTCAAACTAATTCTGATTGAACTGAGGGAAAGTTTCAGACTTGGAAACTACTGTGGTGGGTGGGGGGTTTGTTCATTTTTGTCTTTTCTTTTTGGCATCATTTGATGCAAATTCTGTTGTCGTAATAAAAACTGTTTCTATTCAGTAAGATTTGGACCATATTGAAAAAAAAATCTATAATTGCAAATTGTATAATTGTTAATGAGGTTTCCCAAAGCTGAAGGATACGAGTTGGCATCTAAAGTGCTCTTCCTATTGGATTCAACATTACCTGGGCTCTCCTTTCAACTCTTTCCAACTCTTGCTGTGCAGAGGTTTAGAAAAGCTGTAAAAAGCTGAAGCAAAATGATTAATTTGAAAAGATGAGATTTGTTTCAACTTAACAGATGTATTTGTGGCCACTCGTAAAACTACTTTTAGGCCATGAATCTAGGTTGCTATTGCAAAGTTTTTTGGTGCTTAGAATATAAGCTGGAATAGATATTAATAATGAAAAAGGCCAAAAAATGACCTTCTCGTTTTTTTCAAAGCAAATGCAGTATTGAATTTTTCATCTGTTATTTTCTTTTTGAAATGTGAAAGATCAAATAAATGAAAGCAGACAAATTAGATTATGTTCTCTGTAGACACCACCTTGATGCTATGGCAGCACTTGCATAGTCAAGAACTACTTTTCATGTTTTTGGGATACTTCTTCTTGATCTCCACGTGCAATACTGCTTAACATTTTCTTGAGAAATATTTGAGTGCAAGCTGATTTTTATTCATTTTACAAGTGCGATTTATATTTTTCTTTCTTTCCTCAAAGCCTTCTGAACAATCCTGCCTGTGTCCTTTCCATCCTCAACCAATGGCACAAATCCCTGCACTTACAGCAAGTCTGGGGCTGTTTTTTGGTGGTACTTAAGCATCAGTCTCAGCTAAGGGAGCATCTTCGCTCAGGCTTAGAAATGAAACACAATGATATGTTTTTAACGGGCCCCTCACAAGATGGATGGAATGAAGGAGATTAAATCTGGGCAGTTAAATCTACGTTGTGATTAAATCTACATGGAATGAGGGAGAGGTTTAACACTGTGGAAGCTGGAGTGAAACACGGCGGCCTTCAGTTCTCACTGTTGCCGGTGGGTGCTGGAGGAGTCGGTTGGTGTTTGAGGATGTGAAGGCACCACCGCAGAGCACGTTACCATTGAATCTTAGAGGACTTGAGGGCCCTCACGTACTCCAGGCTTGACATTTGTGATGTTTTAGCTCATGTTGATCAGATTGAACCTACCTAAATCAGTGAAAAATACTATTTAAAGAAAAGTTATAGAATGTAACTGCAACTTGCGATCTGTTCGGTGTCTTCTCCATGGAAAGAGAAGTGGCAGTAGGAGAGGGAAGGGATTGGCCCTGTGCTCTTGCAGGATCAATGAGTTCCAGGGAGCCCTTGGCATTCAGCTCAGAGCCGGTGACACATGAAGTCTTCATGAACGCGGGCTGCCCGTGCTCTGGGACAGCACTGCGGTGTTAAGAGATCCAGGTTCAGGCTGTTGCGTTCTTTTAAACTTTTTCACGTTGTAGATTGTTCAGATGCAAAATCCTGGCATCAGAATTGACTGGCTAAGGAAAAACAACAGTTACAGCTTTGAAAGAGGAGAGAAGGAAGGAGGGATAAGGGCTGCCGGGGAGAGAAAGGGGATGTATTATGGGATCAAAGAGAAAACAGCTTCCAGATGTTTCCTCCAGTGTGAGTGTGTCTGCCACGGATAAGAAAAGCTTATCAAGAAATACAATCCAAATAACACAAGTCAGTTGAATCGTGTGAATGGAAGCCCAAAGGAAGCCCAGGAAATGGCTCTCTAAGCTTCTGGCTTCTTTTCCCCAGCCCAGCTGCACATGGTAACTTCTCAGGTTTTAACAAGTAGATTTCAGGATCTTCTTTATACTAATTGATTACATTCCCTGCTGTAAACTCCATTGCCACTGCTAAGCCTACAGAGACCAGCATTTGCAAATTTATTAGCTCTCTATTTGTGGGTAAAATATTCTCCTGTGATTCATCCCATCACCAGGCAATGTTATTTCAATTAGATTGCATTTTGCTTCCTTGAATTTAGTTCCTTATTTGAAATTGCCATTGTTTGCTTAGTATGTGGTTTTTCTCAAATGACTTTTGGTGGGTTTCTCATAACCTTGAACTTTCATGTCCTCCAACATAACTGCTGTGTTTCCATCAGTGTGAGGGAGAGGGCTTTGCAAGCACCTCTTGTGCTCTGTGTGCCAGCTAAAACCTGAGGCAGGGATCCCATGTTACATCTTGTGTGTCATATTCTTTGGAGACTAAGAGAAAGCTGGAAGTTGAGCAAGTTGTACTGGATCTAAAGAGAAGTAACTTAACTTTTTGTTTGCTTGTTTTAAAAGCCACTGACAACAGAACTTTCCTCCCTAACAGTGTTTAGAAGATGCTTAAAAATCGGATGTTTATTTCAGCAGTTCAAACAAAGTGTTTATATTACTGAGTGCTTTATACTGCTTACAGTCCCATGTGTGGATCTCTGGTTCAGAGGAGCTGAACGAGGAAGGACCAAAAAGGGGGCCTTGCTGCAGGAAGCTCCCAAGTTAACCCGGGGCAGGTTATTGCGCAGTAGCAATGACAGTGTCACAACTGGAAAGGATTTTCAGGAGAACATTGTGTGTATATGGATATTTTTTACTTAAAGATTACAGCTTTTGTTTCTGTGAATCTTAAAAAAGTCTTTTCCTTTGAAAGATGATGAATCAAAAATTCCCATGAATGTTTGGGAGATGGTAGGTTGAAAGAAAAGCTCATTTATTAAGATTTTGCTTAAAATGTCTTGGCTTATTGTCAAGAGAAAGCATTTCTGTTATACTGTGCTTTACCAAATATGTGATCTATAAATTACAAATGCCACTCACAGTTCTGAATATCAGCACATGCTTATCATGGTGCTTAGCTCATCTTGGGCTAACAGCATGAATCTGCTCCCGAAGTGTCACCAAAAGCACTGGAGATGCCGGTGCTGCGACGACCTCCACTCTGTGCTTGGATGGCACTTGGTGCAACTCCAGCCAGAGCACTAGGTGCGTATTCAGATGAAATTCTCCTCCCTCTGCCATTGCAAATAAATTGCTAGAATACACCAGAACGTTTCTAATAGCGCTTTAAAAAACAAAGCTCTATATTCCCTGTTAGCTCTTATGGCTTTGAACTTTAATAAAGATGCAAGCAGCTACATTCCTGTGATAAACAGCCTTTTACTTAGGTTTATGATGACTGAGTTATTGGAGGAGAACAAAGCAGTGGGAGGATTGCAGCAGACCTTGTCTAAATAACTATCTTTCAGTTTTACTGCCGTACGCAGCCGCCCGATGTGGGTGGCAACCTGAGGGTCCCTGGGTGGTAATGGAAAGCTCTGGAAATGATGCCTTTCTTTTTTACCACATAGATCTTAGAGCTTTAAAAATTGATGTTGAAATACTATTGTTATTCCAGAATATGGGAAATATTCTTTTGTTTGTTTGTTTCTCATAAAGAGGGATATTTTAATATAAGGAGTTCTGTAATGAAACTAAGTGAAAAAAGTTAATATGGAATTTGCTCTTTACTGCAAATATATTGCACAGGTCTCTTGGAAAGGTCAATGCAGAAAAAATATGCTAATGGTCTGCAAATCTGTTTAGTTTTCTGTATTGCCATTAGTCCCATAAGCTTTAGCAAAGTAAGTGAGGAAGCGTATGGAGAAGTGGCGTGTCTCAGAGCCAAGTGAGCAGCACGGCTGTGCAGCCGTGGCAGCGGGCTTGGCTTTCCCAGCGGCTGCTTTGTGCCCCCAGCCTGTACAGGGAAAAGAGGGGCAGGGGAATGGGCCTGGGGATAAATGTACCTCAGCCCTGGGTTCCTGCAGGCTCTCAGTCTCATAGTGCTGTACTCTGGTCTGTAACTGAGTTTCAGAGTTGTCCTGTGCCTGTTTGAAGCAAGGTACAAGTTTTCAGAATTGACTGACCAAAACGGGAGACGTTTCTGAGCCCCGGCAGCCAGCGCTGCCCTCCTTCCTTCTGCCCCCCTAATGCTGCAAGGTGTGAGGGTGCCGCTCTCAGCCTCCGTGCACCCTCCGTGTCCTCTATCTCACACATAATCCATCTGCTTACCGCCAAGAGCAGAAATGAAAAAGCCAAAGCTTTAACTTATCCACATGATAAAAACACCAGCACTGGCTATAATCAGATAATCACAAATAATGATTTCTCTGTCTCCCCCAACACCAACTCCCTTGCCTTGGAATCATGTTCTTCCCACTACCCCACGAGTAATTGATTGTCCAAATGTTTTGTCAGCGGTAGCTGTACTGCTATAAAAGACCAATTTAAAGCTTTTGTGCCTACTTCCTTCCTTACAAATATTTCTACCAAGTCTGCAAGCAAAATGAACCCAATACAATGAACAGGCAATTAAATCTACATCTCTCTTAACCCTACTGCAGTTGCAGCTTTTGCAGCTCCTGTTTTACAGAAATCAAAGAAGGTTTGAGTGAAGGGATACGTGTTGGCAGTGTGTCTGAACATGCCAGTGATGCTCCTGGGAGGAGAGAAGTATTTTGAGCAACTGGCCAATATTGTGACATTTCTGTGTATTGGGAGCATCTGCTGGCGAGGTGGTGCCCAGCCTACGTCTGCTGATTTCAGTTGCTTTGCAGATTCTTAGGATCAAAGCCAGCTTGTTCAAAGTTTAGATCAAATAAGTTAGGCACCAAAGCTAAAATGTTTGCATTCATTTCTTCAGGAAGCCCATTTGATATCACCATGCTTGATGAAGTATATCATGATGATGAGAGAAAAAGTGCTGTGCATATTTTTATTGTTGCCTTGAACTAAAGAGAAGAGGTCCAGGGTGTGTTTTCTGGATTAATTTTAAGAAGAAAGGGCTTAAATCAACAAAAATCATAGCAGTATAAAGAGTTTTTATAGCTTTTCATGCTAGTATTGTCATTATGGTGCTGAAGAAAATTGTGATGTTATTTATTCACAGCATTTATCTTTAAGTATTCATAGCTTTTGATGAGATTTCCCAATGGGGAACTGATGCTCTTACGAGGAGTAATTTAAAGCCCTGAAATAAATACAGAGTCAGACTCCATAGCACAGATGTGATATTGTACGTGAGTGAAAGCAGGAGAGCCCCGAAGGTCCATGTTGTGCCCTGGTGGGACACGCATGGGTGCCATGCGTTGGTTCCCAGGTAAGGCAACTCCTCAGTTGCAGCGTCCAAACCAAGACAGGCACCGTGGCCATCCCAGATGCGGGTTCCCCCATCCCAGAAGCCCCAAAAAGGCTTGTTCTGTGTTCTGAAAAGCTTCTGACCTACTAAAGTCCTTACCTGCATGGGTTGGTTTGCATCTCTCTTTCCCCGTGGAAGGTAATTTCTGCAAAACTACAGGGCAAATATAGATGCTCTATGCAGATAAAGGAGATAGATTGCTGCTCACGTTAAGATACAAGTTATAGCCCTCAGAGGGTTCTGTCTAATAAGAAATTAGGTAAGTAATAGGCAGTTACCGAAACCTCTTGAAAAGATCTGCATTTGCAGTAATAGTGAGAGCCCCTGAGCATTTTGCAAGTACAGGAAAGTTTGTGTTTTCAAGTGTGGCTGATCCTGTCCCGTGCACTGGGTTTCCAGTGCTGTGTCCGTATGCTGCTCTCTGCCCTGGCGCAGAAGCCTTTGGTGCTGCCGCTGCTCTCGGGCAGTCCCCAGAGCTGCCCGAGCTGCTGCGTGCGGCACGGCCGCTGCTCTGCACCGCGGCGCTCGCGCTCGCAGGGGGTGTCACTTGTCCCAATTGCTCTCTGTGCTTGCAGGACTCATGGGCCACGAGAAATGGGCAAGCTGGGGCTCTCGTACCCACCTCTCCTGTAACTCTGGGAACAGGGGCAGGATTCAGCCCCGCAGGGTGGAATCAAATGTGCCCAAAGGGTTTAGCAGAATGCAGTTTTCTAAACCGTTAAACCATGCACCCAGATTGGTACTTAACGTGGATTTTCATTTTATTTGCTTCCTTCTGGACTTGGAGTGAGTGAATTGACTGACATAAATCAGGAGTTTGAGCAATTTTAAGTATATTTGCTCCCCAGCCACTTTCTGACAAAATAGAGCTAGTGAAAGAGTGGGAGATGGAAATCATGATCTCCTCCAAGTCTGCAAGAAAGATTCACGACATTAATAACGAGGCTGTTGCACCTGAAGCACCTCGAGTGCTCTGGCTTCCAGTTCTTCCTAATGCCTGTGAGAGCAGTTAAGTGTCACTCATGTTCTCCATCTCCAAGTGGGAGCAGAGGGAGGAGCTTCTCATACAAACAATAACATGAATAATCTTCCTGATTTTAGGAAAAATTGAGCAAAAAAGCCTTTGTGCAAAAGCCCCAGACCAGCGCCATTAATCAGTGATGGTTTCAAGGTTATTAATTAAAGCACTGGGCTTTTTGCCTGGAAAACAGTTCTTGGGCATTCTTTACACCAGTAGAGTAGTCTCCATTAAAGGACAATTAGCAAGGAGATGAAATGTGGAATGTGCTCTGTGCAATTCATCAGCCCCATAAACAAGATGCTGACGCCACTTCTACAACCTTAGACAATAAAAAGCTTATGAATACTTATATTGTCTGTATCACTTGTTATGGAAATCTGGAGGTGCTCTACCTGTTAAATTTTAATTTTTTTTCTTGTTTGTCCTGTATTTCAGCTGCAGACAGTTAAAAGTCCATTATTATTTAATCAGGTTTTCTCAAAACATTTTAATGATGTATAAAGCAAGAGAGCTTTAGGAGAAAATGCAGGGTTCAAACTTTCCTACTGAAGGCTCTGGTGTGCCATTAGACAAGGACTGCTGTGCCTTTCAATTGCCTTCTACATACCAACAAATCAGAATTTCTTTAAAGAGAGGAAGCATTTCTTATTAGCCAAACCTTGACACACCATTAGCAATCCTTTGAATTGATTTATATGGTTATTCATTATTATTAGGAAAATCTGAAATACAGGAGGTCAGAAATTGCTTTGTGTGGGCTTGGTTGCTTTGATTGGTTCAGTTTTCACCTCCCTGTTCAGACCTGTTCTCTCTCTCTTTCTTTTTTTTTTTTTTTTCCTTCACTCCTCTGTTTTTTTGTCTGTCTCTTCTTAGTAGCACTTAAAGGTATCAAGAGTTAAAACTCATCTCACTTCTGAGCCCGGGTTTTGCAAGACTGCCACCTCTCTTGCCACTGAGCCCTAGCTGGTCTGCCCAGAGGGCACCACTGTGATGGTGCCAGTTGCCTTCCAGAATAAACAAGGATGTGGCAGTGGTTGTGTTGATCTGTGAGAAGAGGAGCCCAAATTGCTCATTAGAAACGGGTTTCTGTTAATGGTGGCATTGAACTGGGTGGCTCCTGGGTTCCGCTCTGCTGAGGCAGTGTTGGCGGCCGCCGGGCCTGCGCTCCAGGCAGCCTCTCGCTTCAGCCAGCCTGTTTCATCAGTGCTCC
Organism: Nothura maculosa; assembly: GCA_032353885.1. Lineage (NCBI taxonomy): Eukaryota > Metazoa > Chordata > Aves > Tinamiformes > Tinamidae > Nothura > Nothura maculosa. The sequence continues at coordinate 3,137,887 of JAUBOD010000623.1, read as the reverse complement.
AGGCAGCTGGGGATGCGCATTTGGGCCGAACGTTTCTCTGCTTCTCGGGTAACCTCATGTTTGAGGGCAGCTCGGAGCCTTTTCAGCAGACAAGGCACTTGTATTTGCAGCAGAAAAGCTGGAGGGGATGAGCGGATTGCTGCTTGTTTTTACCTTATGTGCAGGGGTTCCCAAAGGTGTCTCATATTTTAAAAAGCAAATGAGCTTTGCTGAGATAGAAGTTACTAAAGTTAGCTTTGCCTCTGCCTGGACTTGAACTTGATGGGTTTTCATCATAGGAAAGGCCAGGTCAGGAGAGAGGCGATGGAAGAGACATTTTGCATCAACACTGGGATTAATTGAATAAGCTCTTGGTCACCAGACTTGATACACAAAAGCATCAGAATTTCACAGTGCCATAGTTTGGATCTTCAATCTCATGTATTTCTTCAGCCAGCCCTGCTTCCTTGGGAAGAGCTCCTTTCTAGCTCCTGATTCCCCACATCTGCAAAAGGTGCTCAGCTCCTTGCTTTAGTGGCATCAAGTACATGTGATATCAAAATCTCATAGCAAGGCCTGAAGATGGCTTAGAGTCTTGAAGAGGGATGACACAGAACAACTCCTCACGTAGTCAAAGCAATATGAAGGGTTTAGAATGCTTATTATTGAAGGATCATTTTTCTTCTAGTGGGGAGATTTACTTTGCATAAAATGAATCTGGTTATTTCTCATTATGGGAAGATGAATAACGTTTAGTATGAATCATCTTGGCCTGTCAGTTGACACATGCCGATCATTTCTTTGTCCTCATTCACAGTGAAGCAGAAAAGAAACTAATGCAGGGACCTCTCTTTTTCTAAGAGAGGAAATGTCTGGTTGCACCTTGTTTTGCTCTACAGCAACCAGGAGAAAAGGACATATCAAGGCTGCTGGTGGCTCTATCATACAAATGAGACCAGCAGGCAAACTTGAAGCCCTCGTTCCTAAACATATGCAAATACAGCCCAAATATAGCCCCTTTGTCTTAGCTGTTGTCCATTTGGGAGACTAAGATGTTCAAGCCTGAACACGTGATCCTGAACAAGAGAAGGGTAGATTATTTTTTGACAGAATTGTTTTGACCGTAAATTTTGTTCACTTATTTGTGTTTATCATCTGTGTCCTTTACTGTCTTGCTGCCCATCTCCGTGTGCTTTGTATGGTGTGCATGTTTGCACCAACTCTTGTAAAGCAAAAGAGGCACATCACTTAGTACTTCAGCTGCTGAGCAGCTACTATCATTTATCACTATGTCATTTTGACAAAACATAGGGAACAGCATAAATGCTCTTGGAGAGCCTCGACAGATTTTCTACTATCCCAAAATTTCTTGTAATCTCATGATTTTTCCTGTAAATGATTTGCTAGAATTAAAACATTCAACTACATTAACATTTTAGCAGAACTTTTTAAGAAGTATCACCATTATCTTGGTTACATTTTTCTGGTGTAATCAAGGGTTATGATTATTGAGCAGTCCCATGGAATAGAAGTGTACTTTATTCTGCAGACCGCCCGGGGTGCCTTGGATGTCTCGCCGGTGGCCGGGGCCTACGCGAGGATCGAAAGGAGGTGACTTGGCCTCTGCCCTCTCGCCGCTCACAGAACTGCATTTCCAGTGTAGGGGAACTTGTATTTAGCAATAAGCCTCTGAATGTTTAGCGGGAGAAAACCCTAGTTGCAGGCTTTGTAACAGGAGGCAGAGGTTTGACAAACATTAGCTTTACTTATAATTGGTTCTGTAGGACAAAAATGATAGCCCTTTGTTGGAAAGGTGTCTTAAATGAGTGTGATGTGTAGTGGTGAGCAGTGCGGAGTGAAGCTTCCTCTGCAAGATGGTTCTGTGGATAAAGCTGCAGCAACTGATGTATCAACACACACCTCCTTGCTCCTCCAAAGAGCTGCAGCTTTGCCCTCTAATCTCCTTCTACAAGACTATTTTCTTGATTTTTTTGTCATTACAAAGTAAATTAATAAGATCACAGAGGACTTCTTTCTTTTTTTTGTGCATCTGTCCTTTATTCATGATACTCTAGTGGGGATTGGGGTGATTGGTTAGAAAACTGTAGTTAAATCATCCCTGTGTGACCATTACAATTACTGCTGCAATTTGAGCATTTTTAAAATATGCCCCTTGTTCTTCCCTTTTCTGGCTTGCTAGAAGGTTTCTTAAACTTGGAAACTGTTGTGTCTGTCTTGGGGTTTTAGAAAGCCGTATGTCACCTGCTGCCTGCGCGTGAAGGCTACAGGTATGCAGGAGTCTGTGTTTTCAGCTTACAAGAAACCTGTCCTGTGTTATGTTCCTCTATAAATTCTGAGCAATTGATGGGAGCGGCGCGAGGAAGCCAGCGTGTCAGGAGACACTGCAAACAGTCAAGGCAGCTAAAATGCAAATGCCTGCAAAGCTGTAAAAGCCAGAGGCCGTAGCGGGCCGAGGACAGCGTGCTGAGGGGCCATAAAGAGGCTGATCCAGGCATGAGAAAGCAAAGCTTAGCAGAACAGCAAACATACCAACTGACAACAAGGAATTGCTTAGAAACGTTACAAAAAAATAGCAGAATTTGCCCAGAGTGGCGATTCGCAAGAGGAAGGCTGCTAGGGGAAGGCATTCCGCATGAGGGAGAGTGGAGGTTGCAAAGTGGTTGTGTGGGTGGCTTAAGTGTTGGTGTGAAACTATCCCTGTGTTAGACTGAGCAGATGCATGAAATTATTTATGTTGTTTGTGGTCTACAGAGCTCATAGAAATTCTCTTGCCTGCAGGATGCATCTCTGCCAGCTGAGAGCTGATCTGTTGCTCTGTAGATGTCCACTGTGGGGTTTTGCACTATGAATAAAGGGACAGAGTTTGTGCAGGAGCCCCATAAATAGAGTTTCACAGTCAAATTCAGGCATCCATCTATTTAGCTTCACATATTGTAATAAATCCGTGAAACCAATGGGGGTTTTCTGAATGTGCACATTCTGGGTATTTATGTGCTAAGTGTTCAGCAGAGCACTAAAGGGAGGTGTCCTTGCCATGCTGAATCAGATAGACCTGCTACCAAAATGCAAATCTGATACTGGTTTCTTATAATCTTCCACTAACTTCTTCAATAATTTCATAATACATCAAGCTGGTATTTATTGAGGGGGCTTGGAAGTGGGCATTGGGGATGGAGGAACTTGCATTTGAGAAGTTCATAAGCACATAATGAGAAAAGTGTTGTTTGATATTCTTTGCTGGGGGCTCAGAGCTGTGTTGGTCTCCTCTTCGGGAAGGTGGGGCTCACATTAGGCACTCCCAGTCTGTCCTAGCCCAGGGCTACAAGCAGCTCCTTGGCCACAAGGTCTGCCCAAGGTTCCTGCAGATTCCAGGGCCCTGCCTGGGAAGCAGGCACTGTAGGGAAATAATGTGCTGGTAGTTGGTTCAAAAATGGGCCTGAGGATGAAAAGGGAAGATAATGTCTTGCCTTTAGAGCAGGAGGGGAGCTGCGTTCTCATTCTCTAAATGTAGGTCCCTCTTTTATCGTCTTGCTTACAGGGAGGCTTTTTCTGGAGTGTGCCTTTGGGCCAGAAAGATGCTCTTTGCTTTGGGTCTGTGCTACTTTCCTCAGAAGGCTCTGAAAGACTTTTATAGTTTTTCTTAAGCATATGCTATCAGAGGCTTTTATTAATAGAAGCAGATTATTTGGCACTATCCAGCAAGTATAGATCTCTGAAAACAGTTTTTAAAATAGTATCCTTAATATTTTTACACCTGGTAATGAAATTCCATACCGACCAGACTACTTCAAAGCCTCTCGCCGAATAGCCTGCCAATTTTCAGCATACACGTTGCTAAATCCAATCGCTTCCGCGGCGCTTTGGTGATTAGCTCCAGGAGCATAAAGCTCCTACAGAAAATCTCTGTGCAGGTTTTCAGTGCATCGACTTTTCATATGTCAGCATTTAAATAGTTTGGCTTGAAATTCTTCATCTTTTTTTTTCTAAAGGGAAGGGTGACCTGCTTTGCTTCACTGAAATGCTTGTTATTTGTGTAGCTCTGTCAGTTCTGCCAGAAATATTTACAAACCAAATCGCATCTGCTTTGGCTCCCATCAGTCAAGAGACCAGAGAGGGAAGATCATTGTGCCTGTTTACAAACAACTAAATAACAGGGCAATTAGGAAGAGTTGTTGGATTTTCACCTGTACTTGTGCTCCCCTCGCCTTAATTTTAATAATATCCCCTGGCTTTTCATTTTTAATGGCTCGAGCAGATACAGGCTTACTGAAAAGACACGAGCCGTGTCCGGGACTCCCGGTTCATTTTGTTGCCTCTTTAGCTAAATTGCTGTTTGCCACCAAGGAAGCTTCTCCTCGTGCTGGTGCTGTACAAACACAGCGAGTAATCCTGTCTCAAAGGAAGGGCCATCTGGAAGGACAAAGGAGTGGATGAAGAGCTGGGATGTGCTTATCCCCCTTGCCTGGCTGCAGGAGCAGATGCATAAAGAAAATAGGGATATGCCCAGGATGTGCTCAGACCAGCCCATGGGGCATTGGGCAGGTTCCTCAGCTCTTTCCATAATGCTGCTGTCCAAACGTGCAGGATTTGGATCATGGGCTTGGGCAAATAAATTGAGCTTCTGGAAATGCCTTATTGGCTCCTTCCCAGCCTGCTGCATCTGCCCCTGGCACCTGCAGAGTGAGCTTAGGGCTCTCTGTGCCCCCCAATACAGCTTTGCCTTGAGGGACTTGTTACTTGAGCATTGGATCAGATTGGATGGAAATATGTGATGGAGGTGGTTATTGAACCCACATAAAGTTTTGAACTTGATCTCCTGCTTTTTCTAGCACAGTAGTGCAGTAGGCAGTTCCTGGTGTCTCCCTAAATAATTGCTGAGCCAATTAAGAACATAGAAATAAAAGAATCCTAATTAAAAATTAACATTTATAGGATAATACTAACTCCTAAAAATGTATCTCTAATAAAGCTGTTGCAGACCAAGTAGCTCATGCAGTCTGCGGGTGTCCGTGCTTTGGTATAAGCTTGGAGGTAAGTTCTGTTCCATGCTGGCTGTCCTGCCTTTTAAAAATAATGTTGTTTTGTCTTGTGTGTACATTGGAAAGCCTCAATTTAGAAACTGTTCAGAAGCAGGAAAGCAGATCAGTCTGACCCACTTACAATCGAGACAAATTCCAGCTCCCTACTGGTGTAAGTGGATCTACTGCTTTGAAAATTGCAGAAGGGCAGGAATTTATACCAGCTAAGAGACTGGCTCATTAGCCAGTCCTATGGTGGTGGTTTGGGTAAGTGGAGAAGGAAAAGATTGTGTGCAGTGAACAGTTCTGTAGCTAAACTTAACTCTTTGTTAAGTTCAGGTGAATAAAATTGCCCAATAGTATTTTTGTGGTCACATTCCCCTGTTAAATATTTAGTTACAAATGTATGGAATTGCTCAATATGGGCTTGAATTGCAGTGCCACTAGGTTTCCATCAACTCAGCTCTCTATGCATCAGGTATTCCAGATTTATAGGTATTCTCAACTTGTGGTTTGACCTTCAAACTGCGTGATTAGCCGCCTAAATTGCATGCTGTTTTTTCTGTG
>JAUBOD010000623.1:3095577-3115317 GCA_032353885.1 Nothura maculosa | reverse complement strand
GCCCAGGGAGGTTGTGGAGTCTCCTTCTCCAGAGGTCTTCAAAACCCGCCTGGATGCCGCCCTGTGCCACCTGCTCTGGGTGTGCCTGCTTGGACTAGATGATCTCTAGAGGTCCCTTCCAACCTTGTAGATTCCATGATTTTGTCCCTCCTGCCACTGCTGTAAACGTGACCCGTTGAAGGTGAAGCACATTTCTCTGGGACTCTTGCTGGTCATGAGATGTGCAACCACCTTGTCCTGTTAAATGGGGCTGCCAAGATGCTTCTCGCTCCGAGTGACCTGGTCACCCCATCTCTGCTTACGCACATTTTCCACTCCGACACGCTCAGAGTCTCTATTCCCCTGTCATTTCTCTTCAAACTCCTCTATTTCCTTTTGTAATCTCAGAGCTCATCACCTGCCTCCTGCCTCCCTTCTTATCCCCTCCATCAGCAGGGCTGATTTTCTTCTATAGAAGTCTTTATAGTTGGCTGAGAGATGCTCCTCTTGCTCTGTGAATTAATACTTTGATTTCTTTCCTCCTCTGCAGCCTGTGCCCTGGTAAATTGGTTGTTTTACTTTGAGCAGTCACTAAATAAGATACTCAGATAATCATTGGAGCATGGATTGGGACCCCAAGTCACCCCTTTCCTGGATGAATGCTCTGATTTATAGGCTAAGAAATACCAATAAAGAAATAAATAAAAGTAATTCTCTTTGAATGGCACAGATGGCAAATCTTTGGTTGTCCCACAGTGGGTGTCACAGCTGCAGGCCTGTGTGTGGGCAGTTAGGGCCATGGAAGCTGTTTTGCCTCCTGTGGCAGAGAAGGGAGAGCGGAGCCGAAGCTGCCGCGCTGGCTCTTGGCTGGCAGTGCTGCTCACACTGCCCACACTGCAGCGGTACCAGCCACTCCAGCTGCCCACTATTAACGTCCAGCTTTTGAACCTAGCAAATCAAGGAGGGCTGTGCACCCAGAAGCTTGTTTGCTTTCTCTCCCTACATCCTCTGGGCTAATAAAACACTCTTAGATGTGAGGTCCATGTGCACCGTGTTCCTTTTCTGTCCTGGGAAAAGACCCTGTTATTGCTTCAATTTTCCAAAGGAGTAAGTGAGATTTCAGGTTTGGGAGTTTGGGCACTACAGAGAAGATGCTTGTGGCTGAAGTCGCACACTGTGCTTCAGAAATCCACTTCCCACCATCAGGTTATGTTCTGCCTTAATCTCTGCTTGATGATTTTCCTCTCCTGTGTTGTGATCCTCAACCTAAATCAGTTGAAAAGCAATTTAAATTGTCCTACTGGTCTCGGTCCAAGCATCTCAGCTAGTGCTGCCCTTGGACTCTCCAAGGAATTGAGGGAAAATTTTTTTGCACTGGTCTTTTTTTGAGTGAGCAGTACAGTCTTTTCTGACATATATTAAACTTTTGATTTCTTCCCACACTTACCAAACAGAACCAAACAGAACATCACACTGGTCTGCAATCTTCCATTTCCTTATGAGATATTCTCTTGTGCTTCTTCTGTTTGAAGGATTTCTTAAAGTAAATGCTCCTTCACTTCTGCACTTGATCTTCCTGAGCTCTCCGTATCCTCTGTGTCATCCTGCCTCCCTCAAATTCAGGACTTGATGTCTCTTGCTTTTGTGTGATACCTTTTGTAGATCAAAATAACTTTTTCTTTAAAAATTTAATATATACTATTTTTTTTGAAGAGCGATAAAAAAATAATCACCCCCATAATCTGGATGGAGTGTTGCAGTTGAGTTGTGCTGAATTTCAAGAGTCTGATTTTTTTTTTTCAGTTTCAGGAGGGAAGAGTCCAGAATGTCAGGTAGTTGTGGAATGCATAAAGGCTTTGAATATTTGTTTCATCAAAACATTTATTAAATTCTTACATATTTTACTTTTCTTGATATTAATTTGCATCAGTAATTTTTTAACAGACACTTGTGAAAATTCTTGCTCTATTAAGATATCTTAAATCCTGTATATAACTTAAGATATATATCTTGTGATCTATAATAATAGCGTTATAGTATTTACTACAGTGAATTCATATCTTACAAAAAATGGGGGAAAAAATAGCATAACACACCTCCCGATTTACTTGATTCGTAGTTTGTGCTTACTGCTCCCATATGTCTCAGCAGTTCTGGAAACCCCAAAAAGAGATCCCCTAAAACAACAAAATAGAAAAACTAAGCTGAATTAGTACTGCCCAAGAAAAAACCTTCCTCACTTTCACCCTTCTTTTCTCTGTGTCCATACCCGTGCTGGGCAGGTAAATCCTACAGAATTTCTAAAGACACCAATTTTGATGAACTGAGGATCTCTGCTAGCAGGTGTCTTACTGGAACAATGTGCATCATGTCCAGTCTACAACTCCTGAAAAGGGATGTGTGGTTCAGATTTCTTGGAAATAGCTTGATTAATTTTTTTTTCCATATAGTTTTAGAGATGGTTAAGCATGATCTTTGTCCCATAAAGAACATGTAAAAGGAGAACTGAAAATGAGCCAGGGAGCTATGAAATGGAATAGCAAAATGGAGAGGTTTGTTAATCACAAATAGAAGTACTTAAGAGTGTAGGAAAAAGACAACTGCTTAAGATCAATCATTCAATCAACCAAACTACCCTGTGCTTTAATGGCATTCATTCAGAATCACTTAATAAAACAGTAAAATTAACAGCTCAAGTAATAAGTAAGTCAGCTCGAACAAGTGAGTTTTCAGCAAGAATGTCATGGCTGCAGTATGATCAGCACTGCCCAGCCTCAGTCATGAACATCCCAGCCTTAGACAAATGAGGCCTCTAACCCTTGCATTGTTATTCTGAGGAAAGGGCTGTTATACTGGACCACAGATCACAGATATCCATGTTTTACAGCCTCTGGAGGGGCAGCAAAGAGGAGCCTCAAGGAAGAGCTGGAGGCTCCCAGCACCAGGAGAACAAGGAGGCAGGAGCAGCACAGGCAGGTGCACGTGAGTCTGTCCGTGCACAGCACCACATTGGTGCCATCAGCAATGAGAAAAAAAACAGGAAGGTACAGGCAAGCTCCTATCTACCATGTGTTGTGAATACAGTTTTAAATTGGCTCAAAATTGGGTTCAAATAACAAGGAAGAACTAAAGATGGTTTTGGCTACTCAACTTGGCATGTGCTCCTGCAAGGAGAGCTGGAAACCTGGAGGCTTGACAGAAAGTTGCTGTAATCAAAAGCCAAGAGTTTAGAGGAGGAGGGAGAGAAGAAAGGGGATGAGTTTGGGCAGAAAGTCGCTGCATTTGGTTGAAGCACAGGTCCTGCTGGAGGTGAGCAGAGGAGAGGCAATTACAACTGCGGGCGCCTCAAGTTAGGTGCAGAAGCGCCCAGGGAATTGGCAATACTGCCACTCTCATAATGCAGGTTTGAGCTGTGAAGTACCTCGTGAGCTCTTCATGCCCTGCTTCGCCAAGCCGTGTGATTAGCTGAGAATCATGGTGTTATTTTTAGGCATGTTTCTAGCTCTTGTAATGGCAGATAAAAACCTAAACAGGACTTCCTAAAGCCAGAAGGCAAATATAAAGGAATTGAAAAGCATTATCAAAAATAGTCTTTAATTTGGGACCCTCATTCATGTTTTTTTAATACTTGTCTGAAGTATTTATTTTCACTCCTCTGTCTTTGCAAAGCCATCCCGCTCTAACTGTGCGACATCTATTTGACTGTAATTACAGTCAGCCAGCCAGTCGCACACCCCCTCAGCCGTTATTTTGGCAAGGCGAATTTCAGCTCTAAAGCTGGGGTTAATCAGCAGCCAGCGAGCTGATTGAAGTGTTGTGGAAAGATGTCGGCGCCGCTTGATGCCGGCGAGGGCTCGGTGGCTGCGCCGTGTGTGCTTTGAACCGTGCTGCGCTTGACGACCTTGTAATGATGGAGTCTGAAGGGAAGCAGAGAGTGAATCATCGCCGCTGAGGCCGAGGGCCTCGGCGCCGGCTGGTGCTCGGCGCGTGCTCGTGCCGCAGGAGCTCTCGTTTAAAGGTCTGGACCTGCATTTGCCGTAAAGGCATCAGATGGAGCCCGGTCTCACAAACAGCTCTGGATTCTGGTGTCTTGGGAGGTTTGTGTTGGGGGTGCCCTACGCACCCACACCGAGGGGAAAGGGGCTGTCTTGTCCTGGGCAGCACCTGTGCTCTCTCCAGGGCTCAACCGTAACCCTCACGTTTTGCAGACCTGTCCCTGCAGCTGCCAGCGCTGGTGCTGCAGCAGAAAAGGGTCCCCTTTGGAGAGATGAGCTACTCACAGGCTTGAAATTAAGCAGCTGGTTTCCTATTTCTCAAAAGATAGCTGGAATATTTTAGATACTTGCTTATGCAATTGGCTTTTAGTGGCTCTGGGCACTGTGGCTTAATTATTCTGGATTCTGCTGTTAAATAATTAGAATTGTTTTGTTTACTAGCAAATTTTCTGTTTGTTCCCCCCTGGCGATTTGTTTTATATTAAATTAAGTACTGAGGGCAACTAGCATCCCGGTGTCCCCAGTGCCAGCAGAGAATTGTTTGCATTTTGCCTTGGGGCACTTTTGAGATGTTTCCAGAACAGACATGAGCTGTCTTTGGTTTAGAATCACTCGCCTTCTCTAAACAAAAGGTTTCTCCTACTACTTTTGGTTTTTTTTTTTTTTTTTTTATAATTCTGTGTTGGCTAAATTGGACTTGGAGTTGCTTCTAGGCTGAGCTTTTGCTTAAAAAAACTTGATCCACTCTTTTGCAAAGTAATTACATGGTAGAACAATTATCATTTAGAATAAGAGTAGTCCTTAAAAAGCTTTTTTTGAAGAAGAATAATCCCAGTGTCCCAGCTAGCTCTGAATGTATTCACAAAAACTAACTCTGTTCACAAAAAAATACATGGATACATTTGGTCAAGAGTATCTTTCATTTGAGACAATGAGAAAAACAAAGCCAGAGAAAGAACAGTCTCCAGAAGAGCCTGTATCTCTTGTTTATAAAGGTCGGTGCTAAAAACAAAGTGAGAATAACGTGGCCAGGCTTTGTTCTCAGGTCAGAAGCCAGGCCACTATACAACGTGCAATAAATGAAACAAGGACGTAATATTGACAGAGTAGAATGGGAGCAAACACATTGCAATACCCTGTAAGACTCTGCTTCCTCTCACAGGGGCCAGCACCAGCTGCTTCTCCAAAAAACAGGATCATCTGCAGGGGGAGCTTTTTCTAATCCCACGTAGCAATTTTTGTACCATATATCTTTATTAACCTTCTGCTGTATCCTTATCAAAGGCATGAGCAACTCACACGTTGGCCTTTTTTCCAATCACACTGTTAGATGGTAGCATTAGGATGGCTCTTCGTTGGTCTCCTTTTTTCCGAGAATCTTGTAACAATCGGGCATAGGTTTCCAGTTTCTGGATCCCACTAATGGAGTTCACCAGTGATGCTCTGGCCTGTATGCCTTCTGCCCAAGGTAACAACTCAAGGCTCAGGCTGCAGGAAAACAGATTTTTGCCATCCCATTTTTCTTAATTTGCACTGGGCTAAAAGCATCCGCACAGGCAGCTCGGGGAGGGCCATTGCTGAGAATCCAAGGAGCTGGTGGTACAGGCACATTCTGCCCTTGCGCACGGTCCTCTCTGCAAGTTGTAACAGCTTGTAAGCAGCACAGAACAGGCTTTTTCTTTTAATAATTGTTTTGTTTTTAATGAACCTTGTGTTAGACTTGCACATGCCTTGCTGTCATCAGACACCCTCGTTATTTTGCTCTTAATGGCCTTCCTGCAGCCAACCCAGAGGGTGACTCTACAGCGCAGGCATTTTCCCAGTGTCACTTTTTTTCAGTTTGTGACATTATTTCCCTGTTTTGCTCCTTTTCCAGGCTAGTCTCCACGTTGAAATCACTGTGTGAGGGCTCTGCAGTGTGTTAAGGAGCAATAGCAAAACATGCTTGGAAATGGCTATCAATACCAAACACATGGGATGCATCAACTTAGAAGAGCGAACATTTCACTGTAGTCTACAATTCAGCAAATTTTCAGAAATAAAACACACTGCAAATTTGTCCAGAAAGTTACAAACATGCATTGTAAGGAGATTGCATAAAATGGCTGCTTTGGAGAATGCCAGGGCAAGGCTGGCAGCCTGGGAGGGGAGAGCAGGCACCAGAGCAGGTCCTTAGCAGGCATCTCCTCACCTTTTTGCTTTCTCTTAGCAGCAGCTAGAAAGAGATAACAGGGCACCTAGAGGGAGAAAAAGGGGAAGAACCTATAAGATTGTAAAAATAAAAGACCCAAATACCTGTTTGAACCCCAGGACCAAGTTTTTCTGCCTGCTTTGAACCAGGCAGCTAGCAGGCTGAGAGCTCGGAGGCACTGCAGGCAGCAAGCCCAGCAGAGAAATAGGGGAAAAAAAAGTCTGCCCTGGACGTTTGCCTCGCACCTTTCTGCTTTTGCCGTGGCCTGAGCGCAGTGTGAGCGCGGCGCTCGCTGTGCACGCAGCTTAGACACCACTGAAACGTTCACCAGAAAAGGTGCTGGAGTAAGTGCCGGCAGCGTTATGGCATGAAATCACATATCCATCATCCTAAATGATGGCGGTTTGTAGATCTTTACTTTGGCACATTATGGGGTTTATGGTGTGTGAAACGTGTTTGGAGCGCGCTGCCTGCGTGGGGATGCAGAGCAGCGTGCGAGCCTCACGTGGGGAGACGCGCCGCCCGCTCCCGGCCTGGCGCAAACACAGACGTCGTGGGGGCAGCTACAGCCCAAGGGGACGCAGCCTGCTGTCCCCTGGCTGAACTATCCAGAGCCCCGCTCAGCTTTTAATAGGGTGCAAGTGCTTAATAGCCCTGGAAAGCTGTGGAGGTAGCTAGCGGAGACAAGCTGCAGCACTCGAGGCATCGTCCTGTCTGCAGCTGCGATGAGAAGGTGTCTGCAGCAGGACAACTAATGGAGCTGGGCTGGCACCTGCCTCTGCCCTTGAGCCTTAGCCAGGGCAAAATTGCATCCTTGGTACGCTGCTAACAGACAGGCTTTAGCTAAGGGCACAAGTGCCAAGGGAGAGGCTGGAGGAGCTGATCCGTCCCAGCGCTGCTGGTCCCAGACTCAGGAAACACCCACTGGGGGTTTCCCTCTTGCTCTGCTTTGGTTCAGTTGAGGTGGTGATTCCCCGCAGCACGGCACAGATGATCTTTTTCTTTAACAAAGGGAACTTTCTGTTTCCAAAATTGACAATAAAGTACTTGAAGTGTGACAATTTATGGAAAAATGGGAGTAGTTAATCCAGACAAGGAGAACTGGCAGCAGGATATTGAAATACTGGGCTAGTATTTTCTTGCAGATAAGGCTGTAGATAAGAACAAAGATAAATTGATTTTTCCTAGTGTCTCTGGCAGTAAAAACCTATTTTCTGTGGAAGACTTTCTTATGCTCTGAAAAACTTGGAGATAAAAGGCGGCTGCAAAATAACTCAGCGAGCACTTGCTGCGCCCAGAACCACGGCCTGTGGCAGAGCAGAGTGGGGAGAGGCAACACCAAAGGTGTGTGTGGCAGAATGCAACAGATTCTAAGGTATTTATAGGGTCATGGCCCTGGGGCTAAAATATGGCTGTTTCAGCATTAATAACCAAAGAATTCAAAGAGCTGCTGGCAGGAGAGGACTCAAAATAGCTGAAAGCTGCAGAATTAGCAACAGGAAAGGAGCAGCCAAGCTTTGGAAAGGAGGCACTTGGGAAGCGGGGACAATAGAACTCAGTAAACAAAATGCAGAGCTGTTTGGAAGGCGGTTAAGCTCCTGAGAGGTGTTTCCACTGCGGAAAGACTCATTTTGCATCTGTTTGTGCATTTAAAGTGGCCCAGGGCTAGACTCATGGGAGGATTTAAGCACTGCAACGTTGAGTATTAGAGAATCTAAATCTTAGCAGGAAGTGCATCCTCAAGAGAGAGCCTGGCTGCCTGGCAGCACAGCCCAGGGTTGGGCACCCATCCCCTCTGCTTATGCAAGGGCATCTCCCCTTCCTGCCATGGTACCTGGGCTAACAAGTCATTTAACGGCAGAATAGTGCAGAATTGCTCCCGTGAGCCGAGTGGCTGGTAGATTTAGCCCTTGTTTGAAGAGAGAGAAAATCAACCCTACTGATTATTGCAAAATGGGTCTGGGTTCCCTCTGTTGGGGAAGTGCTCTTTCTCTTCATGTGTAATGGCTTGCTCTTTAAATGTATTGCATTTAGCTATAGCTAAGTATAGCTAAGGGTTAGCACCTTCAGGGATTTAGCAACAGCTTCTTTCACCTTTGAGAAGTAAGTGGGTTCCCATGTAGATGTGGATGTGTGGAGATTTCAAAGCAGAGAAAACATCCCTGCAAAAATTATATAAGAAATGGATGAATTATTGTTTCCTCGGCCATCTTGCATGGGCTGCACAATTAAGAGGCTAACATGTGCATGTGCAAATTAAAGTATTTTTCATTTTAATTTTGCACAATGGCTTATTCTTACTGTGAGTTTTTACAGAGTGAATAGCTGAACTCTGTGCCCTCTGCGGCTGCGTTTCCCGCTGAGCCCCCTGCTCAAGCTGTTCAGCTCTCACCATCCTCAGTCTTGCATCCCCCTCATTACTTTTGGGTAGAACTGTATCAATACTGCTTTATGATTAAAAAACAAAGCCTTTCACATAAATTACCATGTAATATTTAAGTTGTTTTTTGTTTCCTATCAGCTTTAAGATTGATAAGGGACCATACATTATTATTCTCTTCCAACAGATCGTCTTGATGACAAGCTTAAAATTGCCCGGTGAGTTATTCCCTCTGAAATCAGACACAGCCTCATTGCCAGAGTGTAGGTGGTAAATATGGGATGTAATGGCTTAATTATTGAGCATTAGTTGTGTGTATATTGTACACTAAATGTATATATCATGTATGTGGTGGCCGTGCTGGGGAGTGTACCTGGCATGTGTGTCTGCAGGGTTGTGGCACCGGCGGATCAGTTCGGAAAGAACCCGCTGACGTGCACGTGCGTGCTCCAAACTCCAGAGGGACGGGAGGAAGGAACAGAGAATTGTACTGGATTTAATATTTACGTCTCTGACTTTGCCAAGCAGGTTGCTATTTATAGTGATAACAGCAGGAATATTCATCAGTTGCCATGGACATGCTAAGCTCACCAAATACAACAGAGCGAGCCCCTGTCTAGTGCCACAGTGATTTGGAAATACTTCCCTGCCATGCAAGACAGTTTGTGTTCAATTTAAGAATAAAATGCTTGGTTTTTATATTGCCATTTCTTGGAGTTCTGATATAAAAATGTATATTTTTAATTGAAAATTTAATGAAAGGAGCAGTGCTTTGTACAAGAACTGCAGGAACTTACTTGTACAAGTTAGTATTCAGAATCACAATTTACTGTGCTTAAAAGATGGAATATGCAAGAGAATATCTAGAATCCCATTATTAAGGATATATTGTAAAAGAACCAAAAAGATAGATGGAAAATTAAAATTTTGAAAGTTAACTCCTTTCAGAATAAGCCCGTTTGGGGACTAGTTACTGCATTCTTCTGAATTTCTGGCATTATTCTTTGAACCAGTTGGTGTGCCTGACATGGGAGAGCGATCACCTATGTAGCCTGCTGCTCCCACCAAATCCTCCTGCATTACATTCGGGGAAAGAATCCTTATTTAAGAAGTGCCAGGCTTCCAAAATATTGCTGGAGTTGCAAATTTTTCTTTGTTGAGATAAGTTTAGGAAAGAGAAGACAGCACAATTATCCTCAACTTTATAAACGGCTGGAGAAAGAGTAAAAGCCGGGCAGGGAGATCTCGGGGGATATTTACTGGTATCCACTGAACCCTCCCTGCCCTTGGCCAACCCGGTGAGCAAATCCAGCAGTAAAAGAACAGCTGCAGACTATCACAGACTTTAATACCTGTAGATAAGGTCATCCCCTAGGGGACACTTGTTCAAATGCATAATGATAACAGGAGGACTTTTAGGTATATTAGAAGATAAAGTAAAGCAGACTGAAATTCAAACAAAGGAAAATCTGAGCTTTACATGAGGAAAGATAATATATTTCCCTGAGGAAGTTGAGGCTCTTAAGTGATGAGCTGGCTGTATGACCTGGGAAGCTGCTGAAGTCTCCAGAGGAGAGAGCTGGAGATCTCCGAGACATTCCCAGCTGATAGGGATGAGAGACAAGCGACTGGTGGGGTCCCTGCCCTCACTATGGTGCTTGGTGCTGGGACTTGGGCTCTGTGTAGGTGACCGAGCACTACATGTTGTTGGCCAGGATTGTTTGCTTCCTGGGATACGCTTGCTCGGACTGTGCCTGTTTCCATTTTCTGGGGAGTTTCTACTGATTTCTGTGTGTGCCAAAAGCCATCGAGACCCCTTAGTGCTGGAACAGGGGCGGGTTGTGTGTCAGGAAAGGAGTGAAGAAAAAATGTAAGAATCAGCTGTGCTAACGAAATACCTGGGCTTGCTCTAATACTGTAAAATTTTAACAGTTTTATGGTTCAAGACATAAAAGTGATTATGAGCCAGATTCAGTGAAAATGAGCTGCTTAAATCTAATATTGCAAATGCAATGGCAGAGCAGGGAGTGTTACAGCCTTCTAATAAAACTTTTGGTGTTGGCTAAGTGGGAGAATGGCCTTTCTAGACCGCAGACTGCTCCTATTGCTGCCAGCTCTTGCTGCCAAGAACGTAAGGGAAACCACACTGCTGCAATAGCTTTTGCTTTTCTTCTCCTTTACCTGAATGGAGGTCTGGTAGCTCGCGGATGGACTTGGATTAGATATAATGCATCTGTGTTTAAGATTTGCAGATATTGTTATGCCTAGTGTGTAAGTGTAGCCAGCAATAGACAAATGGTAGGTATGGAAAAAAAACACATTAATGCTGTGTTTTCTTCTTTTTCTTATGAAGTAGTGTAGGAGACATTACGTTCTTGCGAGAAAATTGCAACACATGAAATCCCACACTGAGCACTTCAATGCTTTTTTCTTACAGTGAAAACAAATACGAACAATGGAACTAAGCCTCCCTGTCTCTTCAATGCTTTTTCTTAGTGAATATTTTATTTACCAACTTTTGCCAGATAAAAGAGATGTGCAGAGTGAGAATGGAGAGAGAATTGTTAAAAAGTGATTACTTGGGTGCTCTAGGCCCTTCAGAAGATGTTTATTGTGCCTCCCTGAAGTGTAGAGCAATTGGCTAGTTCTGTAGCTTTACTGATTATGTAATCTATGTAGCCACAACAGAAGACAAAATGTTTCCTTGTGCAAAGGTCCTGATGTGCCCTGCAGGCCGTCTGCAAGCAGCCAGCACCCCCAGGAGACGCTCCTTCCCTTGGACCTGTCTGAAGCCATTGCCAGATACAGGTACATTTCCTCAAGGCAAAGCAAACTTCTCTCTCTAGCTCTGGAGTTCACAAAGTTTCAATTAACCTGCAGTGTATAGCTCAGCTGCTACGTGTTTGCTGAGGGGAAGCAAGCCCCAGCTGCATGGGATTTAGTGAAAACCAGCCCTTAATAAGGAGGGATGCTCTGACTATAAAAATGAGAGGTATACTGGAAATCTTCATATTGAGAGGTGTTTTTCAGGAAGTCTTTATTCAGAGGAAGCTCCAGCTACTGCAACTGAGTTGGGGAATCGTTGGCAGAGAAATGTTGCCTCTTAGCTGTGCTTCTTCGTTGCTAATTAAAACATCTATCACTGATGCATAGGCTCAGATTATCCCTGAAGAGATCCCTATCCCAGCATCCATACCGGCATTTGCCATGCGTTTGGGGTGAGCGTTCCAGACTGAAGAGATTTAAAATGTGCATAAGCTTTGCTTGAGCCACTGAGAGCGTTTTTGTGGAAGTATTCCATAAAGGAAGCAGTCGGGAGCCGTGGGCAGCACCGCGCAGGGGAGGACCCCAAGTCCTGCATTTGCAGCAGCAATTCGGGTGTCAAAACCGTCATGTCCCCAGAGTGTTTGCTCAGGGCACTGCCCTTGAAGTGCAGCATTTTCTGGGGCCTGGTGTAAATCAGTGGTATTGCAGTGACTGTCCCAGCCATGGGGCTGGCGGTGCCCGCAGCCTCCTGGTGCAGGAGGCGCAGAGGATCCCTCAGAACTGCCCCATACAGGGGCTCAGCACCTGCCCCATGGCCCCTCTCACCTGCCTTCTGCACCCCGTGCACGGTGCCCCTCCTGTGAGGCCACTTCATTTGTTTGACTCTTGATTGTTAGAACAGTTAAGGCACTTAGCATGCTTAATGTTTTACTTCATTTAATTGGATGCAGTGATTAGAGTATCTTTTATATCACCCTTGCTGCAGCTTTCTGTTAAGATGAATCTCGTGGTCCTTGTCAGCGCCTCACGCTTTTGCACAGATACTGTGTTTTCCTGGTTCATTTTGTTCATGTTTTTTCCTGCTGATTCAGTAAATATGCTGCTAGGGAAATTTCTCGGGAAACCTGGTTGTGGTTATAAATGCTTTCATTTTATTCCAATACAAACAAATTTAAAAATAATAACAACCCACGTAGGAGACGGCAGGCAGAGGCTGCTGGCGAGGGTGCTGGTGGCCAGGCCAAGGCGTCATCTGTTACAACAGGAGCAGCCGCTTCTCCGCAGGGACGTGGCTGAGGCTCTGAATTAGCTGCAGCCTCAGGAGCAGGATGTGCTCTTTCTATCTTAGTGATGTGCAAAATCACACAGATAATCCAGCTGGCTTGTTGCTGTAGAAATATGTTTCACCTCTGTGTTTTTTCTCTGCTACGGAGGCAAAGCTGACGCTGTTCTTTTAAGTGAAAAAGCCCAAGCAGATATGGATGCACATGTGAGAATCGAAGGACTTAGAGACCCAGCAGGAGAGAAATGGTTATTTTGTAAGAAATTCTCCTTTGCTATGAAGCTAAGAAGGCCTGGAGATGCATTTTACAGACTCTTCTGTGCTAGGAGGCTTGGTCAGCTGGAAGGTGCCCTAAAGCACTTTATCTGCTTGCTCTTCTGTTTGCTGGTGTACTCATGTCATTAGTGCAGCTTTGGGAGTGCGGTTTTCCTTAATTCTAGAAGAAAACAACTGTTAGAATTCCTTATCATGGAAACACAGCAGTGCCAGATTGAAGCCAAGTGAAGATTAAGATTTTTTGGTGCTCTGAACGTGGCCTTTTGAAGGAAAGTGCTTCCCTGAGAGCCCTCTCCTCTCCACAGCCTCCCGGCGTGGGCTGGTGGCTCCCGGGCCTTTCGCTGGGGACCAGCTCTGCTCGAATGGCCTCTCTGCTTCTTGTGTCCAAGATCACTAATTAGGCAGGGCACATACATGCCTATGTGCTATGCTTCCCAAACTGTCTTTGATGAATTAGTTATTCAGCCCTCCTCGTTGAGCTTATATGCAGGCCCTGCATCACTTTGCCAGGCCATCTGACTCCATCTTAGGAGCCAGATTCTGGGGCCCTTAATCACTGTGAACTTTATTCTGGGAAGTGTCCCAGTGAAATCAATTAGTCTTCATGCAAGGGAAGGCTCAACTGAACATGACGAAGAGAACGAGGATTTGGCCCTCGGTGACCACTGTATCTGCAGCAGAGCTCTCAGCAAGGAAAACTGAGGCTTCCACTACATTAACATGAAATATTAAAATGGCTCCAGAGTCAGGAGCTGCCAAATATCAGACCTATAATACATGTCCTAGAGCAATCAAACTGTTGTTGCAAGTACAAAAATATTAATAAATTGTTGGTTATTTAAATCAAATCATTTAGGGCTCATCTGGTTAATGAGGAAGAAATAACTGAACTGAAAACTTCTTTTCAGTTTTATGTCTCATACAGAGACATACAAGATCAGCTATTCACTGGAAGCTATTGCCATACGTTCCTTGCTAGTTCCCCAGTGTAATCCTCCTTATCTGCATCCTACTAGTCTTTTATCAACTACAGGTGCAGAATTCAGATTTTTCTTTTAACTATTCTGTTAGCACAGAATTCAGCTAATTTTTCTACAATTGGAAACAATGTTCAAAGCTTTAAGTTTATTCTCATTATGTTCTTTCAGTTATTTATTTCATATTGCTGTCATGCTTGGATGGATTTATATGATGCTCTGATGACCTTTAGAAATTCTTCTGATTAAATGCTGTTCTACTTCATTATGACATTTCTGTACTTGTACTACCAGATTTGATGTGTACAGCTTAATAACACAACTAGACATGAATGCTAATAACTTTACAATTCATTGCATTGCTATTTTTTAATGTAGATGAAATTTCAAACAAGTTTCTCTTGCTGCAGGCTTACATGAATCATATAAATTAGAAGGTAACAAAAGAACATATTAGCATTTGTTAGCCTTGATGCACAAATTTTGCAGTAACCATTTCTGTATGTACTACAACTTTTCCAGCCTCAAGTTTAATATGTACTACAACTTTTCACCCTAATTTTTCAAGCAACATCATAATTGAATTGGTTCCCTTCTTGCCTGAGGATAATGATTTTACACTGATGGAATCTTTATTAGATTCCAAGGATTATAGTGACACTGCCTGTTTTACATAGAGCTAAAAAAAGCTTCAGGTCATTCAACTGTAAAATATTTCACACAAAGATGCTTTAAGGCTGAGGTATCTCAAATAATTATTATGCTTGGAATTTTTGTAAGGATTCAGCATTGGTAATGGGCATAAACTTTTGGAAATAACCGTGTGTGGAGGCTGTGGAGCATGTCCAAAAGCTCCGGATGGTAAATGCTGGTGAAATGTGGGAGCTCACGGCCGCTGTTGGAGCCTTGGCATGGCGAAAGCGCGCGCGACCCAGCGGGAATGGGGTGTTCGGGAATGGCTCAGAAACTGCCCCATCTCCAGGTCCCTTCTCTGGAAGTGGGACAAGAAACATCCTAAAGGTGGGAGTGGGCGGAGGAGGGCACTGCCTTGGGAGGACCCTCCTTGGTGCGGGCTCTGGTTGTGCCCTGGGTTTGTATCTGTAAGCTCTGCCCCAGGCCCCAGACCCCTCTGTGGCTGAGTGTTAAAGCAGGATGCAGAAGGACAGAGGCCCAAGGAGGCCGGGAGGAGCCGACCCAGCGGGATCTGCCAGTTCCCGCCCGTGCATCCAGGGGTGGCCTTGCTGCTCTTCGGTACGTGGAGGGAGGACACAGTCCGGGCTGAGCATAAATGGTGAATTTCTGCTATGCGGAAAAGCACCAACATTTCATGGGCAATTACACTTCAGACTGCCAAAATAACAGTTGAGTTAATTGATTTTACAGTTACTTGTTGGACATGTCAAAGTAGGGGCTTTGGAAGTCTTGATGATAAAGGGCATTTATCCACATGCTTTGAGTAACCAACAGTTAGAATTCAATGTAAATATCTTCAACCTTTAGTTAGGAGGGAAAAAAGGTATTTTCTTTACATATATTAAAAGACTACATATGTTAAGTACTTTTGAAATTTTTACTTCTCAAATGTAGAAGTGTCTGGAACTGAAACTGAACAATTAGTTGCTTTTTCCTCTTCCTTGAGGCGATGAGTTAATGTGGCTTTAAAAAAGCATTTTTAAATCATATTTTTCTGAGAGTACCTTTAAAATGATTTTAAATCATGGATGAGGAGCCAGTCAGCATAACTCCCAAGAACGAACTGCTCTTCTGTGTGATTTTTAAAGAACTTTCATGCTTCATTAATGTGGACGGATGTAACTTCTAAGGTCATAAAATATGATTGCTTTCCCACACTTACGCTTCAGTCAGTTTTATTCACTACAGAAAACAAGAGGAAAGAGCGGCAGGAATTGTAAACTGGCACTTACTCAACTAATTGTATATGGAGTGATCAATATATGAAATCAAATGTTGTGTCCATGGTGCATTAAAACATTATCAGGCTACTCTGCCTCTTGGCTGCCTTAAAGTGCCTCAAGGTATAGCATACCCCTTCAGTTATACGTGGTTCGATAGTTTTTTAAGCTGGAGATGTAAACGTGCCTTTATAGGAAGAGCAGACTTAAAGCTCATAGAGCTACATTGAATTCATCTCAAATAAGTGTTACATTCTTTTGATGCAATTAGGCTTTCCTTTGGAAACTTCGATTATTCTTTGATAATGATTTTTTGATGAGTGTGATACCCTCTGCCCTCCCCCCCCAGTACCAAGTGTCTACTCTGCTCTGAATACCCAGGATAGAGAGTAAACAGTGGAGAGCAGAGGAGACAAAATCCCTTGGAGTTTTCTTTCCAGCTGGTTCAACTGCACACTGATTCACGTCGTTAGCTGAGCTAGAGGGTTTGGCCTGTGGCACCTAAAGGAAGCAGTTAAGGTGCCTCTGGTGATGTTTGGAAGAACCAGATCCTGGTTCCGTGTGTGTTTCCTGGAGCAGCTCCTGCAGAGGCAGTTGCTTCCTTGGACTGAGTGAGGGCTGAGCCCGTGGGCATGCGCAGGGTCCGGGCACCGCTGCCCCCTGTAGCGACGCTGACCTGGCCCTTGGCTTCTCACTTTGGTTCTTCACGTGCTTTGCGGGGCAAAGGTCTAAGGTTTACTTTTTTGTTGTTGTTGTTTGGGCTTTCTTTTTCTTTCTAAACCAGCATTTCATTTGATGTGAGTATTGAGAAGCATATTTTATAATTTGCAAATGCCCATTGAGCTGAGATAGTGCATTGGTTTTTAATGTTTAATGCAAATAGTTTAGATGGCGCACATTAATCATATTCCTATTGCCTTTGTTATGTTAATAGAAGAAATAAGCTCTTTTCTAAGAAAGAAAGAGGGTTGGACTTTTTTTTTTAAGATGCATTATATATCAGGAGCTAATGAAGAGGAAATAATGATGACTCTGCACTGCAATATGTATTAGAACTCTAATTAGACGCTAGCAGAAGTGCTTACGGATGGCTTTTAAACACCTGCTTAGTAATTTCCAAGCCCATGAGTTACTACATTTAACAGCGTGCATGATTGGAAGGCAGAGTGAGGGCTGAAAAGTGAAACCCTGCACACATCAGCCTGTGGTTTTGCTTCTCCTCTGGCTTTGTTGAGCTTAAGGACAGAATATTGGTGCTGGCTGTTGAAGGACCCTTGAACATTTCTTGCAGCTAAAGGAGGAGGAGAAAAAATTGCAGCTTTTTTTCTGGATGTTTGTGACCATAGAAAAGTGTAAAGTTTTCAGGGCCAGGATTCCTGTTTCTGGCTATTGTCCTGCTTATGCATTAGGCTGAATTTTCTCAATTGCGTCTCCAACATTTGCGATATTGAGTGTGTGTTTTCAAGACCATTGGAAGCTGTGCATCTAGGAATATTGTTGTCCTTTATTTTTGAAGTGATGTATTGAATGAAGTCTTCTACTGGCACTGTAATAGGAAACAACCCACATTTCTACCATGCGTCTTATTTGCATCTTCTACATTTTTGTCCATTATGTAAATAACTGCATTATAAACATGGATAACAAATGTGGAGGCCTCAGCGTAATAGTTTCCAATCAGAATAAAAAAATGTTAATATGGAAGTGTTTCCTATATTTCTGTGATAGACCAGTGCTTCATTTGTGGGCTTTGAACTTGCTCTAATAGAGCTAGATATTGTCAATGACTTGTTCATAAGAAGGTAGTAACTGCTTGTTTTCCTACACAAAACATCTCCAAGAGGGATCCTGCTGTGGTCACTTTTGGTGTTAGGAAATTCCCGCCTGGGGAGTGGCAACAGGGGTGCAGTTCTCTGCAGCCTAGGGCCTGTGAATCCCTTGTGCCAGGCTGTTGAATTTTGGTGTTTACCTTGCACTGTAGGTGCTTGCAGGTGGTTCGATCCACTGTTGCCAGCACACGTGATGCTCTGAACTGGTCTTGCAAAGTCTGTGTAGAAAATAAAAGATGTGCAAATATGTCAGTGATCTCAGACATAGGCAAGGAGCGCTGTTTCAGTGCGTTACTCTTCTTAACCTGGAGTATTGGGTGCAGTTCTGGACTCCCCAGGATAAGAGGGACCCTTCTAGAGAGGGTCCAGTGAAGAGTAACAAAGATGATGAAGGGACTGGAGCATCTATCATGCGAGAGAGGCTGAGTGAACCGGGCCTATTTAGCCTAGAGATGACTGAGAACAGATCTCATCAATGTGTATAAGTACCTGAGGGGAGAATGTAGGGGAAGAACTTCTTCCCTGTGAGGGTGACAGGGCCCTGGAACAGGCTGCCCAGGGAGGTTGTGAACCCTCCTTCTCTGGAGATCTTCCAAACCCACCTGGATGCCCCCTGTGCCCCGTGCTCAGGGTGTCCCTGCTGGAGCAGAAGGATTGGACTAGATGATCTCTAGAGGACCCTTCCAACCTTCACCATTCTGTGATTAGCATATAATATTTTAATACCTACATGGAGTTTTACATTTTGGGACTGCATGGTGCTGAGCACTGCTCCAAGGATGCAAACGCTGGAACAGAGCATGCAGAGGGGCTGGGATGAGCCACCACCCCATCCCAGGGCCAGCTGCCTCCTGGTTCACGCTGCAGAGCTGGAGCTGGGCTCTGTCCTTTGCCAAATGGGCAGGGGGGGTCTCTGCAATGTCCTCGGGGCTCTAAATCCTAGAGAGACTGAGAAGTGTCCTCGTAATCCTGATCTCTTGATGCTGTATCTTGACTGTGCTAATCCCCATACATGCTTTTCTATTTAGATTCTTCTGTGAGGTCTCCAGTTCTTCTGTCGACAGCAAAAGGATCTGCTCCTCTGTCCTTCATCATGTACAAGCAGCTGCTATGGAGTAATGGATGGGCTTGAAGATCACCTGGGTTCGGGACGGCTGAAACCTCTGACAGCTTCAAATTGCGACCTGAGTGTCACGGTTCCAGGGAAGCCTTTGCCAGGTGGGTGTAAGCGAAGGCAGGACCTTCCCATCCCCTTGCTGAGAGCTGCAGGACGGACAGCTCTGCCTGCTGAGCCAAAATAGGTGTTTGATATTGAGATATTTACATCCTTGATGCATCTGCATCTTCCCGTGCATCTGCAAGGGAAGGTGATGCAGTCATTAGAATAAGTATCAATATACACATTGAACTTGCCATTATTCTGTATTAGCGGAGCTGGCCAGCAAGAGAGCAGTTCTTGAGAAATGTGTTGTGTGAAAACATCTCTTTTATCATTGCTCTGCTATGACCAAGTGCAGGTTGATCCGTAAGTGCCCTGCACGCTGTGTCCACTTGGTTTGACCAACTGGAGCCCTTGGTCTCCTGTGGCAGCCCCATGAAGGGGCTTGGCCACCGCTTGTCACTCCTTGTTTGGGCAGGTGCCATGTGCGACTGTGTGGCTCCGGCTCCAAACAGGCTGCAGGGCTGGCGTGACACTGTTGCCTTCCAGGAACTGCTTTACAAAATACTTTGAGCGATCCCAACTAATTCTACACTAAAAACTACTCCAGAGTCCTTAAAGCTGTTTAGGTGTTAAGCTGTTAAGCTGTAAGGTGTTAAGCTGTTCTCCTTAAAGCTGTTTAGGTGCCATGGTCAAGCTTGCACTTGCACAGTACTTCCCACTATTCAGGAGTGGTAAGTAACCTAAAATTGTGCTTGCGTTCATAGGTTATTAGACATTTAACAGGTAAGCTGAAAGCATAAGTGAAAGAGAAAGGACAGCCTGTGTAGTTTGTTAATTAGCAGGATTTCTTGGAAAAAAATAGGATTTTTGTAGAAAGCCCACATCAGGACTTTTGTGGCTAGAGTTCCAGCTAGTAGCTGTGGGCTGCGCTGCAAGGGAAGCGAGCGGTCTCTGCAGATGAAACTCTCTGTGGGGTGTCAGGCTCCCATA
>JAUBOD010000623.1:3083957-3095477 GCA_032353885.1 Nothura maculosa | reverse complement strand
GTAGCTGTGGGCTGCGCTGCAAGGGAAGCGAGCGGTCTCTGCAGATGAAACTCTCTGTGGGGTGTCAGGCTCCCATAAGAAGGTTGGTTCTTGTCTATCCAGATGTTGGATTTTCCCCAGAGGTGACCAAGGAACAGGCCAGACCAAGGCACTGCTGGCCAGCATAGGAAGACAGAGGTAGTTTTCATGTGCTGAACGTATGGTTAAAAATGATATTCTAGGTAATAAAAGCTTTTTATTTGGCAGCATTTTCAGCAGCTCAAGCTGCCTGAACTCATGCTCCTGTACCAAGAACTAGAAATATTGGCCTGATTTCCCATCTGGAGAAAATGCTTCTATAGGATTTATAGCTCTGCTTTCTTATGGATGTTTGCATGGATATTTATGAGCTCAGCTGCTCTAATATCTCTTTGAGGGAAAGGGTGTGTATTTTGAAACATAGATGAATGATAGATGATAAGGCCAGGTGCATCTCTGTGAGCAAAGCCTTGGGCCCCGGCTGGCACGAGGCGGCTGCCCAGCCCCTTGGGCAGCTTGGGCAGAGGAGGAGGAGGAGGTCGAGGGGCAGGGAGGAAGGACAGCTACAGCAACATGGGGTGCTCTGCACAGCAACATGAGGTGCTCGAGGGCAGCGTGCGGCTCTTGGAACGGTCAGAGGAAGCAGCCATGTGGCAGGGCCGTGTTGGCCCTGAACCCTGCTCCTTTTCTTGGGGCTTCCTCAGAGTCGGCTAGGATTGGTGTGAGGTGCCACTGGCCTTGGATCAGGTCCCGGCACTGGATATTCTTGGTGCTTGAAAATAAATAATGAAGAGTGCTTTATTTTCCGTGTTTCCAAGGCAACCCAAAACCCAGAGATATCCATTTTTATTACACAAGCAGGAGCTTTTGGCTGCTGGAGAAGAGCTCGGCTCCGTGTCGCGCCGCAGAGGTCCTGCTGCCAGCTCTCCGGGTTTCCAGCCTGCAACCAAAGTGATGACAGTCACATGCGGCTGATGAAATAATCTGTTCTCACCACAGCGGAGCTCATTCAATCAGTGAGAGCTCCAGAGTTTGAATAGATAATTAGTGTTGTGACAAGTGTAACTTGAAATGCCTCAGTTTGGTGGCAATGTTAGGAAGTGTGACAAAAATTAAATTATTTGTCTTCTTTAACCACGGCTCTTTTTGGATTGTTAATGAGACAGCTTCTTGTTAAGCATATGTCCTGTTAGGCAGACTTCTTTAAAAGCTCCTCAGTTGGGGAAGTGATTTAGATTTGTCTCTAACGTGCATGGAAGGCAGGACTTTCCATTATTTTCCCTGCCTTGTTTCTCTTTCCAGCTGCAGGTGATGAAGCAGGTCCCTGCTTGTATTCCTGCCCAAAATAGAAGTCTCCGCAGGGATGAAGTCCCGGAGGGCAGCGACGCTGAGGAAGCTGCTGTGGCCTCCCTTGAGTGGGGCGGCCTCGTGGAGCTCCAGCAGCTCAGGGGTTGGGGCTGCAAAGTGGCTGGGTGGGAGCCTGGAGGTCGGGCTGCCCCCGGGGCCGTGTCCTGCAGGAGGCCGAGCAGGCCCAGGGACGCTCGAGGACGCAGCAGGTCCCTCCAGGCCACAGCCACCACTGGCACCCAAAGGAGCCTGGAAAGGAGCCCTCTGCTTTGGTATTAATGGCCAGATGGTTTGGCTGTATCTCAGAGTTGCATCCCCACTTTAGGCTGCTAATGGGAATGCTTTGCTTTTTTCAGTATTTGCCGATTTCTTGATGTTCTTCCACCAGAAAGAGAATTAATCACCAAGACAGTGTGAAGAGCACAGCACAGAAGGAAGGCATGGGCTAAACGTCCAGGGACCAATTACCTAATTATGCTCTTAACAGGTAAGAAAATCATCTTAGGTACATTGGAAAGAAAGTGTCTGTGTAGCATATTTAGGGCTACTGACATGTCTCATAAATTAGCCCATTAAAAAAAAGACAGACCTATCAGAGGAAACTTGACCCTTCAAGATAGGGGAAGAAAGGAAAGATGCATGTGGAGATTTTGTGATATTTTAATGCTAAAACACTCCGTCAAGCACAAACTGGAGAGTCTCTAAATAGCGTGAGTCAAATGAAGAGCATGGTTTGGATGCTGAAACGTGTCCCGACAGTTGTTATAGTGTGACAGTGTGTGAGAGCCTGTACATGCCAGGTAGTTAAAGGTGCTGAAGAAAGCCATAAAAGCAAAGGCGCTTAAGAGGAGAAGGGAAAGATTCAGGAAAGGAAGGATATAGAAAAATCAAACTGTTGCAAAGTTTTATTCATGTGTGTAACACAGTATAGGACAGAGCCAGGGCTAGGCAACACAAAGACTAGATACAAGAGAAAAAAAAAGTGTGATTAGATCCAAACCTGATTGGTGACAAGCCAGGGTTATTCTGTGTCACCTTCTCACACACACATGGTCTCCTGGGACATCTCCTTGTCTGGCAGAGCTGAGATGCTGCTGCCCAGCCAGGTGGTGCCTGTGACACTGGCCGTGGACATGAAGCAGAGCCAGGTGCTGTGGCGAAGCGCGTCCCTGCGGAGCGGCAGCTCCATGCAGTCCACATGTTCATCCTGGCACGGTCAGGGAAGGACTCTGTCCCTGGGAAACTTGCCAAGGCAGCGGCTGCATCTCCTGGCCTTTCCAGCAACCATGTGACCATGGGCAAGGAAACCCAAACCCTCCCTTTCCAGGTACTCCCGGCGGCTTCGGGAAAGGCTTCGTGCTGAGGGAGCCAGAGCAGCCCTTGGGAGAGGCAGCTCCCATGGGTGAAGGGCTCTGGCGTGGAGCCCAACTTGAGTGCAGGGAGCCCCTTTAGGGGAGCTGAACTGCAGCAACCACGTGGAGCAGGATGAGCGTGGTGCCCTTCTGTACTGCTCTGCATCCTGCTTCCCGGTGAGGCCCAAGCTGGACACGTGGCAGGAAGGCAACAGTGACCTGTAAACAATTCCCACAGAAAAACTTTCTTCTGTGAGGGGAGAATAGATGACTGGAAAGGTTTTTTCAATGTGGTTTTTTTTTTTTTTTAACCTTTTTAATTCCCTCTGCATTTTTGAGTTTCCAGTATATAGGCAAAAGATTTATAGAAAGGTAGTGTTTCTTTTTATCAAGCAGGCTTGATAAAACAGCAATATACATTCAGTTATATCTGTGCTAAACATGTCCTTTTATATTGCTTTTCAGTAGTTCAAAATATTAGCATAGAACAATTGAGAAGGTTGTTTTTCCAGAGAGAGAATGCCTGTTTACAAACTCATTTTATTTCTACAGTATTCCATTGTTATTTATTTCAGACAGAAAGCTGTCATATTACTGCACTCCCTCATGCAGGACAGCTTGCTTTATTGCCTCTTATTAAGATATAACAGATACAACCTGACAGGCACTGCCCACTTCTGCATTCCACCAGTGAAAGGCAAATTAAGTAGAAAATGGAGATTTTTTTTCAATATTTCTTAGGGCTAAGGTAATATTAGTTTCTAACTTACTTTGTATTCATAAGGTTCCTATGTGTTCACAGCATATCCAATAGTGTAAAATGTCCAAAGAAGGATGGGATTTTTTTTTCCTTTTTTTTAAAAAAAGTTTTAGACGAACTACATCTGAAATATTCATATTCAGTCTTCAGTTACAAGAATCAATTTCCAATAAAAACGAGTCTAAGGAAGGGAGTGAAAATATCCACTACTTGGATGATACGGGAAAGCAATTACAGAGCAAGTCTCAGCAGACTAGTGGTACAGGGGTTAGAAACCTGAAACCCAAGCCTAAAATAACCCAGCAAACACCCTCACATCCACAGACCTTCAACTCCCATCCCACAGCCCTCATATCTGCTACAATAACTGCTTCCAAAGGAGCTGGGTGCAAACTTTTCTTTAAGGCAAAGAAGTCGCGCACGCGCGTGTATGTGTATGCGTGTGTGTGTGTGTGTGTGTGTGTGTGTGCAAGATGCTCCTAGATTCTCCTTCCATTTCACAATGATAATTAATATTTTTTTTTTTCTCTCAAGTTTGTCTTTCACTAACATTGCCAGAAAAACCTATTTGCAGGTCTCCAAGGAGATTATCGAACATAATGTTTTCCATCTCGCCTCTTGCTGCTGCACCACGAGTGCCTGTGACGGTGCTGGGCATACGCAGGTAGAGACCGGGCTCTCATACATGATTCTCACTGCTACTAAATTTGCCAAACTCTGTTTTATTACAAGGGTTATATTCCAGAAAAAAACAAGGCTACGGTTTTACCATTCCTTTAGCTCTTGATTTCTTGGCTCTAGACTCAGTAGCTGCTTATTCCTATGAGGAGCCAAAGTCAAGACGGCTTGAGGCAGAGCAACACAGTTGCTCACTGTGTGAAGACCACATAGAAATGAGAACACAGACGCAGAGCCAAGGGGTTTAGTTGTCATAAATCCCTATGTGTGCAAATACACAGTGGGCTGCACTGTTGGCCCCCTCATCCCCAAAGGCAGCCTCTTGGGATGTGTAATGGCTATTTATTAAAAATTAAAAATAACTTTTCATTTACAGACTTTTGAAAACTTAGTAAGTTATTGTACAAGTTGGGGTGAGAGGAAAGAAGGAGGGACCCAAACTGTGAGTGGTGTTTTATTTTTTTGTTTTTGAAATGAATTGCACAGCTTTGAAATGGTCTTTTGGCATCAGAGTTACTAAGAGGGGATTAAAAAAAAACAAAAACACCTCCTTCTTCCAACTTTACCTCTCAACCCCACCATGTACCAGTTAGCAGAATCATTATGAAGACACTTGTTAGCTTTTAGCTGCTGTACATCCCCATACATGCAAAAATATAATACTGTAATGCAATAATACTTAGAAATAGCCTAATGTTCTTCAATGTAATAAATATTTTATTAGAATAATAGAAAAAAATGCATACAGATAACCATAGGATACACACACAGCTGGAAATTTAAGGATAAATTTCAAACTTTTCAATATGAAACAAGGTACTGGGTACATATCTCATGGAGATATATAACTAGAAATTAAATAATACAATGTAATAGTTATGAAAACAGCAATACAGGAACACAAACTAGAATTTTGTGAAACTAGAATATAAAGATTCATCTTTTGTTGCATGAAACAGAATTATGCATTTACTAGGAACACCAGCTTTCCAACTCCCCCAAGCCCCTCCATTTGCAAGTGTCTGAAAAACATCACTGGTTAGCCACATATTGAACAGCAAGTAGCCATTTATAACTATATATATATATATACAGTATATACACAGCTTGTTTATGCCAGCAGTTAGCATGTATTTTCTTCTGGATATTATAAGATAATTTTTATTGAATGCATATCAAGACATTTCTACTGTGTTTTCAAACTTCCATTAATCCTGTTTCTCTCTCTATCTGTTGTAGCAATACTAGGAGATGAAAAATAAATAAATAAATAAACAGCTTAGCTCCTTAAAAGCCAGGCTTGGCTTTATGGCAGCTGCACAGGTCCTACCACGGAAGTGGAAGGCTGTCTAAAAGGTCACTAAAACACCAGTCTGTCTAAATTCACAGCTGTGAGAGTCAAATGTTACCATTAAAGTGCTATGAAAGGTAGCATAGATTGGTTTTCTATAACAGCAAGCCTGAAGAGTCTCTGTGTGTTTTCTTTCTTTCCTTTTTTTTTTTTTAATACTAGGCTATAGTATTGTCATAATCCTATCAGAATTATATGATAGCAATAGGATGCATTCATGTTGGAGCAGGTGGAAACCAGCACAAGCTGGCTGAACAGAGAGGCTTTTTAGCAGCATCAGGGAGCATTATGAAATACCAGCAAACACCAACACAGCCATGACTTTACAATGTGGTGTGACAGACCAAAAAAGCAACGTAATTTTGGGCTGCATATTTGAAAGCACCACATCACAAGGTAGGGAGGTGGCAAGAGTCCTTTATCATAAGGCCGTGGTGCAACTGCATTTTAGTAATGCACACAGCTGGGCACTTCGTTAGTGAAGCCAACTGATACGAGTTCAGAGGCCAGGAAAAAGGATCCTGAAGGTGGAAGGTTAGTTACAAATAAAGAACTTAAAGGTGGTGATGCGGGAATTTGATTTACTTAAATGTCTTGACTAGGAGAAAGGTTCATAATTGTACATGGAAATAAAATGGAGAGCCACCTTTGAAAACATCTCTCAAGCGAAACCACAGAGGCCCTGCCTCTTGGACACCCCACCAGGGATAGCGCAAAACTAGCATTTCTGCTCTGGCTCTTCTCTATCTTCCATTATTTTTTTAGCTTTAGAATAAATTACGTAGAGGGAAGCGGGCAAAATTACCCATACCTACTTGATAATGACACTATTTTTTAAGACCTGCCTGTTCATGCACACTTTGTCATCAAATTGCAACTGATGTCTCTTATTCCTTCCTCTGCATGTGCAGAACCCGCCGTAGCGCAGCCCTGCACCGAGGCAGCCCTGCCACCAGCTCCGAGCCCCAGGGCCGCTGCTTTCGCTCCAGCTCCTCTCTGTTAGTGGAAGTGCTATGTAAACTCCTTTGGTTCAAGTATTAAGGCATTTTAGATTCCTTTTTAAAGGATTTGCTAAACTTTACATAATATTTTTATTTTAACCTACAGTGAAATATAAAGAATTTAAAAACACATCAGAATAGAAGAAAAAACATGCATTAGCCACTGCATTTCTTTTTAAAAAGCACTTTTCTGTGATAATTTTTTTTTTCCCGTGAATGAAAAAAATGTATCATCACAACACTGAGTTAAGAGTCAAGAAAAATATTGTTGGCAGGGAGCTGTATATGCTGAAGATATTCCAGACCGATGGACAAGAACCTCTTGCATCCATACCTGTGACAAATGAAAAAGGTAAAGATTAAATAAAATCAAGAATATCTGCTGAACAAAATTATTACACTTATTAGATGCTAAACACTGATTCTAAGAAAAAAAATATAAATTTTTAATTTTGATATGCCATATATATAAAAATGTGCTTTTTAAAATTTAAACACAGAAAGAATATAAATAATCTTTAAAATAAAGAGAAAAAATGTAATATTTTCAATACTAATTTACATGTTCATTTAGCAGAGCAATAGAATGAAGTTTGTCATGTGTAAGGGCATGAAGACTCTTAATTGCTTTTTTTATTAACTTATTACCATTCACCATACAAGCATTAATTTATTCTTCTTCCCGTCCATGTGTATTCAGTTCTGGGTGTCAGGTGCAAAGCTAGTGCACCCTCAGTATGCTAAAGCTGGTGTCACCTCTCTTTTTCTTTTGTGGAGTGTTTGCATATAGGCATATATATATATTTATAGCCAGTCATGCCACTTAGTTCTGTTGATAAAGCAATTTAATGTTAATTGTTCCTCAGCTCTTTATTTGTGCTGCCAGATTAGAAAGTCCTTTGAATTTTAAGGCATGTTTAAATTAAGCTTAGAGCTGATGAACCGTTGCTCTACCGCTAACCTCACAGGGCCTTGGTCGCCCTTACCCCAAGGCGACCGCTCTTCCCTGCCTTCCTCGCCCATGGTGGCCAGCTCCTGCGTGCTGCTGGAGGGCTGGGTGCTTGCCAGGCACCCGAGACAACTGCTCCATGCTTCTGTTTATGTTTTGACCACCCTCCACCAGCACTTGGCTTTGTCCAGCTTGCTCCCCTCCACCCCAGAACCCCATCACAAAATTTTAGTCTTTAGCCTTGGTGATGAGAACATAAGATCATCTCTAAATAGACAGAATCATAGAACCACTCCGGTTCTATGACTACCTAAAGCACAGAGCTGGACAGCAGATGTTTTGGGTTCTGCTGCTGCTGTACTGACACATTAGGCAAGATCCATTTCCCCCCATGCTTGTTTTCCCCTTTTCCTGTTATCTTTTGACTGCAAGCTTTAGGGTGATATAGTTTTACTAATACTGTTTTTCCATGCAAGGTATTGAGGAGGTTCTGGTACTGGCCAAAGACTCTATCTAGACACATTGCAGAATAGTAATAATTCAGTGTCAACATACTAGCGAGTTTGGGAATCAGGATCTGATCACTGCTCGTGCCATCTCCACCGTCAGTTGTTGCTTTTACTTCTATAATGTAATCTTCATTGAACTGGAGCAAAAGTTCAGCTGTTGTCTTGTCTGTGTTCAGCACGTTCATATTATTCTGACTGCTAGTCCTGTAAAAAACCTACAATGGAAGCAAAGAGCACTGTAATTTTTTTTTTTTTTGCAACACTGTATTTGGGAAACCTGAAAATGTTGTAGGAGGCAAAGTATTCAAACTGAAACTGTACATAGTATGTTCTTAATTTGCCATTCCACTATGAAACTAGGTGATTAATCTGGGCTGTGAACTTGTATCCCTTGCCAGCATTATTATCCAGAGCACTGCACAGGCTGATCTTCAACATAAATCCTTTATACAGGACTAGGTTACGTTGGAGCCTGTTCTACACAGATCATCAAGAACCTCCTCTGCGTGTCTTTAAAACATAGGTAAGATCTATAGCATAGTTAGAGAAATACCTGCATATCTGTGCACTGTTTAGAGTAGAGATTACAATGCAATTTCAAGATAATGTGCATGTAGGTAATAAAAAAGGGAAGCAGTAAGAAAAGCAGGTTGGTAGGTGGTAACAACAAGTATGCTAGGCCAGGAATGGAAATGCTTTCCATCAGTTAGCTACATTTTGGGTTACTTTCTTCCATTCCGATATTATACACTTGGATATCTGGGATTCCTTGAGCTGACAGCAAAGGCTTTGTTTGCATAAGGAGAGGGACCATGGTATAAGGACCACAGTTTGTGCGTTATCACCACAGCACCATGTAAACGTAAAAAACTCAGACACTACAGCAATGTTTTAGGCAAGATATTGTTCAGCCCTTAATCAAGACCGATGGGAAGGAGAAAAAAAAAAAAAGAAAAGCAGGTGTTTGAATTGCTAAGCTCATTGTCTTGCAAACAGAAAGAATCCAGTAGAGCACACACTGCTTTCAGATATTCTGCTGGCCTCTTCTCACCTTATATCCAGTTACCTCAGATTCATTCTCCATAGCTTTTACTTCCTCCCAGTTGAGAATAACTCTGGAGTCTGTAACATTCCATACAAGATTTCCTGGTGGTTGACTTGGTGCTTAAAATATGGAGTAAAAGCATGAATTTAGCTTAATTGACATTAATGATTTATTCTGCAGTAGCAAATAATAGTTCAGGTAATTGGCTGTCATTTCATGTTGGATATAAAAGCAACTCAAATACAGCATTGTCATTTGTACACTTTATGGTTCAGAGACTAAATTGGAAAAGGAGAAGGAAGGAAAACTAGAATGGTACATAATACAACTTCAGAAATAACATTTATGTGTTGATGGGCTTTCATTAAGTACAGCTGAATAAAAGTATGTCCTAGGACACGGGTGATCAATTAGAACATACTTTAATGAAACCAGTGATGATAACAGACAATTTCTATCTTTAACACAGTGTCAAGAATAAGTAAATATTTCACAATGAATTGTTTGTCAGTCACATTTAGTATTTTCTCAGTGAACATTGAAACCTATATGCTACTCTGATATACTTTAATGTGTTTGTTATGCAGAAATATTTGACTCTTTTTCCCCTTGTTTTTAACACTAGACATGATTTTAGAATGCAGACTGTACAACTGCAATTACAGCTGCAGCAGTACTGGGTTTCTACCAGGTAAGGCTCTTTCTTGCTCTTGAACGTTCATTAACCATTTGAGGCCATCACTTTCAAAAAGAGTTGGACGCTCTTGGCTGTCTCCTTCCTACACGTTGGAACTGCGGAGCTTTCAGGAAAGAAGATGAGTACAAACCTCTTAAGAGGTCGCAAGTTGATTTCCCACATGGGTCATTGAGAGACACAATCAACTATTAAAATCTTTCCTAAACATGCTGAGGAAAACAATTTACTGTTGCTGTCACCTAGTGGAGGCAAGCGCTGCTGAGGTGGCCAGCTCTGAGCTGTGGTGTAAGCTCCAGCAGTAAACAGCACAAGTGGCTTTGAAAAGGCCCTAGGCACTTTCTGTGTAAAAAAAAATGTTTTTAATTACTTATTTTCTAAAGAACTCTTCCACACAGGTAGTTCCCTAATTTCTATTCATGAGTTGTCAGAAGAATTCTAAATTATTCACAAATCTTATTTTTGTGAATCACAAATTCGCAACTATTCAAACTATTTCAAACTATTTATATTCTTGAGAGTTGCCTTGTTCTATCTACAGTAATTGTTCTATTTACAGTAGTCAATTTCAGTAAATTTAAGGGATGATTGTCAGATGCATTTATTTGTGAGAATTAAGTAGTATATGAGCAGCTCCTCAGCTATTAAGGCTGATTTGAGAAGAAAAGGATCATCTACAACTTATTAATATGACATCTCAGAAAAAGGAAGAGTAATTATATCTAAAATTTATAAGCTTCTGTCTACCAGTTGACTCATAGAAATGATTTAGAAGCCTCCAGTTTGCTGTTACTAGTTACCAGAATTGCCTAGTAATTTTCAGCAATCAGAACAGCAGAACTTAATTCATAAAGACCAGATGCAAAGCCACCAAGTTGCCTGAGTACATATCCAGTCCTAACTATGCAAACAGCTGCAGTAATTCACTGAGCCTACCCAGATGTTAAATGCTTGAAGTCACTCCCATGCAGAGAGTATTTCTCTCTATTAGAAGCTATGGCCAGAACATACTGCTAAGTTCCAAGACCTCCTCACTAATAAATAACGGTATCATCTCGCCTCATAAACTTAGGTAATTCTTTCACAAAATAAATGTGTAAAATAAAGTTATGTTTGCAATTTTGAAGACATTTTTGAATTCGTAAACATGAATATGTGATTACAAATATGAAAGCAATGATATTTAGTGGCCAGAGACAAAACCAGAATATTTAGACCTGAAATAGGCTGCAAATCGTACGTGTTTGTTTCTTATAAGGCTGAGAGTTACTAATGAGTGTCCTGTAGAATGTGTGGGCAAATACAAATGTGTAAATACATAGAAAAATTCCTTCACAGCAAGAAATAAATCAAAAGTAGTCACATTTTGGAAGCTAAAGTAGAAATGTAACTAGTAGAAACTAGTTAAAATCCACTTATTTGAATGAAAAAAAAAACCACTTTACTCCTCCCTCCTTTTTTCACTTCTGGACATCTTTAAATCAGTTCTCAAAAGAAAAGCAAGGAATAAAGGATGTGAGGTTTCTTCACTTACTTAAGAGGTATGTTTCATGAGTAGAAAGCTCAAACAACAAAAATCCAGTCTGAAATTAGTTTCCTTTATCAGTAATAAGTTCTCACTTCTAACTTGAAAAGTTACCTTCTGATTTGTTCTAATGTCCACTACAATGGTTCAGAAAATTATTTATCTTCATTAGTCTAGTAACAAAATACTAAAGTAGCACAATTTTTGAAAATGTCCTTAGGTTGCACTGGAGTGCTTTTGCCTTGTTTATTCACCAGCAAAACATGTATGGGTTTAGTGCAACTAATGTGT
>JAUBOD010000623.1:3065538-3076513 GCA_032353885.1 Nothura maculosa | reverse complement strand
TGGACATGTCCAGGTGACAGCAAGGTCACTCAGCTTTCTCTATGCTACACAAATTCAGATAAAGAGTAGTCCACATGGTATGAACATCTGTAACTGGCACTGAAATAGCTTTTACTTTTCCCAGCTGTGTGACTACCTCAGCCATTGCTGGGCTGCCTGAACAGAAGATGCTAGAAACAGTTTAGAGCCAATCTGTTCAAAATTTTGGAAAATGCTTTGCCATACTCTTCAAATAAATCATGTAACAACAACAACAAAGGCAGTTAAATAGTGCCATATCCTGGATTTTTAAAACCATCTGGAAGACTAGGTGATGGTCCCACAACAGTTCCATTAGCTACTATATGTTGGTGGCTTCAAGGCATGCTGTGTCCTTCAAGAACGTGACAGGGACTCCCAAGACATTGTTACACAGCCCTCACCTCCATGAGGCAATCCATCCATTGAGGAGTCATTTACCACGTTTACCACCAACAGAACTGAAATGATTTTGCTTGAGCAAATAAGCACTGCAGCTGTTGGATGGCTTCTAGTGTATTTATGCTGTCTTCCTTACTTACCCTCCTATTTCCAGATGAAATCTTTCCATTAACCTAAATGGAATCCAGAGAAAGCC
This sequence comes from Nothura maculosa, assembly GCA_032353885.1. Classification (NCBI taxonomy): domain Eukaryota; kingdom Metazoa; phylum Chordata; class Aves; order Tinamiformes; family Tinamidae; genus Nothura; species Nothura maculosa. The sequence continues at coordinate 3,075,897 of JAUBOD010000623.1, read as the reverse complement.
CACAAAATGTTTTAGTGCATTCCTTCATAATCTGTGATGCTTTCTACTAATGGGGCTTCAATTCTCTTTTCATACAAGAGTTAAAAACCAAAACCACCTATATCCCATAAGAATCCCTATCGCTGTTTCTTGGGACAGGTTTTCAAGTAAAACATAGTTTCAGAGTGTTGAATTAATAATATTCACTGTGGAACATGATTCAGGCCTCGCTAAGACTTTCCTATGAAAACTTCTTTTTGACCTGCATTTGTTTTAGGAAAATAAATGACTTCTTAAGAGAAAATACTTAATTTCTAATCAGTTTATCAATCTTTAATTGATTCGGCAGTATGGTCAGATTTAGACATTTGGAATATTTTTAACTTTTCCTTTCCACAATTACTATTTGTACAAATAGCAAGTGCAGGGAATTTACTTCAGGGAATTATTATAAAGTAAATAAAGTCCATGTTACTGGAAAGTATGAGGGTATGAAATCATGACATTCCCATTACATCATGACAGAAGCTCAGTTCCTTATTCTAAAAACAGTATCTACAAGTTGAATATCATTTTTTTTTGAGATGTTAAAGCAAAAAACAAAGTTAGATGGGTGCTGGAATTTCATAGACAGTATTTTCTAACCCAAGGCTATTCCTTTAGAAAGGAGATCTGGCAAGATCATGAGAAATAAAATTTTACCCTAACTTGCACAGGCCAGAGTTATATGCTGATGCACAGCTGTGTGTCTTTTTATTACTTGGCTATTCCTTTCACTATAATAAGGCTTTTTACTATAATTGATTTAATCCTCTTGTAACATATTACATCCCTCTTAAACTTCTACTTTTTATATTTTGATTAAACAGCTAAATAAAAAAAGCCTCAGTTTCATCCATTTCCCTGTCACAACATCTCTACATCCTAAATAAGTAGTATGTGATGTGATAATTCCTTGTTCACCTAAGGAAACTGAAACAGAATGCTGAGGGATTCATTAGAGATACAAACCAGGAAAACTAAAGCAAAAAAAAACATTTTTTTCTCTTTATTTATTTATTTATTGCTATTAGACTGTAGCCCACAAAATCTGAATCCTGTTCCTTGATCACGTTCATTGATACATTTTAGCCACTCTTGAAAAAACATGTAAGGCCAGAAACAGAGGCTGGCACTTACCATGCAGTCTAAAATCTAGGTCGCAGTACAGCATTATGTGCTGCAACTAACTCCATGACTTGTCTCCATCACAAAAGAACAATCTACACCCCTCATATATAATAAACATCCTATTCTTATTCTGTAGTATAAAAAGAAAAAAGTCTGTAGGTATTTCATACAGGTATAAAATTAAAGAAGATAATGTGAACTTACCCCTCCAACCTTCTCAAAATGCGAAGCATCTTTTTTGAAATCAGTGAGTGTTCCATTAAAATACCAGGAGAAGCTGATGTCTAATATTGGATCATGCTGAACTTGGCAAGGCAAGATGACACTTTCTCCAACAGTAACATCCATGTTTGAAGGTGCCAAAGTAATTCTTGTGGGCTCTGTTGAGAGCAGAAATATCAGTTACTGGATTTCTTTATTACTGATCTTTCATTGCTACTAATATCGCCAGACTTGATTAGAGAGTCACTTCAGATTAGGCAGCAGGACTGTAAACACTACTGACTGAACTCTCTTGTTGCAGGACTGTATCCTTACACATTTACCAGTAGGTGCTTCTAGAAGATTTCTCTGGAAGCTAGGAGATTTTTACTTGTTGTGGGCAGCTCAATATATCTTATAAAGCTGAACAACGACACAACTACCATTCAGAAGTGTATGACTCAAATACTTTTCTTATTGCCATGGACTACTTTTGTTTTTTGTTTTTCAAATTAAAACAAAAATTTAAAAAGCATAATTGCATTATTTAGTATTTAGTAAGTGAAAAAGTAGAGGAAAGTGTTCAGCATCTCTGGATCAGAGATCCTGGGCCAAGAAGCATCTCTGTCAAGGAGAGAAAATTGCTCAGCCTCTCTTATCCCAACAGATCACAGATCTGTAATTCACATCCTTTTATTTTTATATATGCTTAAATAATATGCTTTTCAGATTACTTTCCAAAATTTGGTATTTCAGAGAACAAACTCAGAATTCACATCATTGCAGACTTCTGATGCAGATTCTGTAATTCAATTTAAACAATCTTACAAATAATTCTCCTTTCCAGCTCACCTGTAACTATTAAGTTTGTTGTGCCACTAGCTGCTCCAAACTGGTTTGCTGCCAGGCATGTGTAGCTTCCAGCATCAACTTTAGTCACATTGGCTATTCTTAATCTTCCATCACTTAATAACATGATTCTAAAAAATTACAAAGATTTTTTTTTAAATCATAGCATTGGTTTGTAGAAAATGTGGTTGAATACACATTATGATAACACTAGATGTAACAAACTGCATCATTACCAACCTGTTGTTTTAACATTTTGCTGCCACTACTAAGCAATAAAGTTGAACCTGCGTTCATATTATTCATTTTTTTGGACATCAGCAAACCCAGCATTTAAAATATGTATGCATATATATGTATGTTTGTTTGTTTGTGTGTGAGTAAGTGAAAAGAGGACTCATATTAACTCCATCCTTTTTGGTTGAAGCTAGAATAATTTTCAACTGAACTAGTTGGTTACACAATCTTGCATGGTAAACTTGATATAACTATATATCATCAATGCTGTTTAATAAGCAATCCACATTTTACACTTTTGAGGATTTATATATACAAGCCTAGGAAATATTTAAGCCAATATTTAATTTGCAACATTGACATCTGCATTTAGCATTTAGCAAAAGTGAATATAAACTATTTGCTGATGTCTGAAAGCTTAACCTCATGGGTTGGATCCTCACCTTCTTCCCCCTGCCCAAAGCTGAATTTGTTTTAGAAAATTGGGTAGTAATTAGCTATGCTTTACATTAGATGGAGCATTTCTAATTAAGTGTACTATATGATTTATAGGCATTTTAAGCATGTTACAAACATGTTTAACATATTTTCTAGGTAATCATAACCACATCAACAAAAGGTTTGCAAACACAATTGGTCATGGTCGCAAGCAAGCTATGGGGCTGTGGGACTGTCCAGTTATGTATATATTCTGCAAGGGCTTGCATCTACTTTCAATACGTTTCCCTGAAGAAAAACAAAACAAAAATAAGCTGCGTTGACAAAGCTTTAGACTAAACAAAGTAAAAAATAGATCAGAGTATAAGAGAGAAAATGTCTACTGTTTAATTAAAGCAAACGACATTTAGAGTGCCCTGAGCTATTTGTAACTCTGTCTCATCTGAAATAATGAAGCAGGAGGTTTGTTAAAATCATGATATAGTTAAGATTCATTTTTTTTTTCAGAATTGGAAAAACAACAAATCAATTCTAGAAAAATTGTATTGTCAAAATAAAATCTTTACTGGTAAATTAAAAAAAAAGCAACTCTACTTTTTTCCATCACAAAAGCAGCAAATGTAGTTCAGCTTACAGAAAAACTAACCCAGAAATAGCTCAACCCCTTTCTCTTGAAGCATTAGACAAGCTGAAACTTTTATTATCCTTAAAATTATTAGACGTTCACCCACTGTGATAAAACAAATACACTCTGGCTGGCTGCTGCCAGGAAGTGCTCTCAATTTCCTGAACAGAAAAATGAGACACCTTTTAATGTTTCCTGTATCACAATATTTTTTCACTACAGCTCACTAAAGCCTAGCAATTTCAGACTGAATTCCATTTTCAGCTGCCTGCAGACTTTTGGAGCACTGGCAAATAGCAGAAACTTCTAGCCCTCTAAAATGGAGCAGGTGGCTGAATAATGGTGTGGCCCATAGGCATTAGCACGGCTGGAGACTGATTTGTCACCTTTCCCTGGTCATCAGTTGATAGTTTTCCATAGTTATCTTAGTTATAACTGCTCATGAATAAAAATAGCTGATATATTTCATTAACATAATGGTTAATTATTTTAGCATAATTACATACCACTCCATATTTTCATATATACATATGAACTTACAAAAGTATCATGTGGGAAAAGAAGGCAAGTGGTGCTCCATGAAGCCAAGATCACCTGTTGACCTCAGTGCCCATAGCAGAGGATATTGAAGCTATTTGCAATCACTGTCCCTAAACTTTAACTGGATTGTTTGGCTGGCTCAGAGAGCTCATCTAGCCCTGCTGCAGGTTTACGTATTTTACACTTTACTCACCAAAATGCTGTTAAAATTCAAATACTGTTGTGCAACAAACCTAGTATGTGCCTTGGGATTCAGGGCCATAGTCCTTACCTTGGTTGTCACCTGACATTTGCTGTCATCAATGAAAGTGTAAATGAACGCTAATTTGCTCTGCTTCCTGTGACTGTTTTATTACTAATATAGCAGCCATATCCAAATGAAATAACCAGTGTCTTTTGTATTTGTCAGATTATTCAACAGAAAAGCCAACCTTTTAACATTTTTATTGATATGATAATAAACACAAACATACTACTTTCCAGTTTGTAACACGTCAGTACAAAGGATTAATGGAAAAGTGAGTGAAAATTGCTTTTTATATATCAATTATATTTCAAATCAAACTACATTACTTAACAAGAAAGCTAGCAAAAATAAGCTCTTGTTGAAGCACTGGTAAACAAATGCTTTCCTTTCTACATCACAGAGTTTGAAATCATTAGGGAACATAAGGATCTAAAAATACTTAATTCAAACATTAGTGATTATAAATCAGTAACTGATCCTCATGAAAACCATGTAACATTTTATCAGGAATTAGTTCTTTGGCTTTGGCCCTGTGTATTTTAATACCACTTTGTTATAGTTAAAGATGCTTAAACTATCCCCTCTTTAACATATTTGTGCTAAAATGTCTATTTTAGTGAAGTTAAAGTGTATAGTATCTTTTTGTGTTCTTTTTATCTTTTTCTATTTTTCATAAATCTAGAAAATTCTAGGAAAAAAGGTGGCCCTGTTAACAGCTGAAACACTCTTCTGCATGATCTCAAAATCTCTTATTTGAATCTTTTTCCAGTCAGATATTTGAGCCAGGAGCTCAACACCAGGTATAAGAAACCTAGTCCTTATAAATTTCTAGAACTACTTATCAATCAACAATAATATGGATACATTAAATACTTTTTTAAAAAAATTCTTTAAAGGGCTTACCTACAATGTAATAATTTTGGTATGTGTTTGTTTTGCTAGAATTAAACTAGCATCAAGTTAATATAACCTTTCTAAGTCTGTGTAATCTGCTTTTTTAAAGGCTAGAAGAAATAAAAATAAAAGCTCATCTATTTAGAGTTGGGGCCAGCTTTGCAACAGGTGGCTCCTGCAGCGCTTCCCCTTGGGGACAGCTATGGTTTACCCCCCATGATCCCCAACATGCAGACCCTGTGGGCTCTGCAATGCTCTCAGTAGATGCTGCTCCAGATTAATTTGGAATAAACCCAGCTATGCTGTGCCTTAGTGACTGCTGATGAAATACAATAAACAGGAATTCTTTAAAGGCCTTATAATAAGTAACTACAAACAGCTCCAGTTGTGGTGGTGCTCACAACACATATAGGAAGGGATGACCTGTGCCACGTAATCACGTTCCTGCTCTGTCAGTACCTGATTCAGCATCATTAAAACCAGCAGAATTCTCACTAGGATTATTGTGCTCATTACGTCATCCAGAATTATTCCTTTCAAAGGAAAGAACCTGCATTCTGAAGGGAGCCCTTTCTTGCTTCACTACCCAAATTCCTTTGATTCTTCTTTCTCTCCTATGATATGCAGTGCTCTACAGTGGCCCCTATACCTTCACATTGCAGTGCTCTTCAAGCTAGCTCTCTTTATTAAAAACATTCTTTAAAAATCACATAATGGCACAATTAACAAGTTGCAAGATTTTATTTTTCCAATATTGAGTGATTTCTCAGTCCAGAGATTATGAATCCATTTTGAAATTTATCTTCTGCTCTCTCAAGATATATCATTTTCAGCTCATTTAAGTAAAACTGAGTCATTATCCAAATCTATACATTGAAAATACAGTACCACTTAAAAATAAATGAACAATTAACAACAACATCAAAATGAAAATCTGTTAGGCTTCACAGAAGTACTGAGACCAGTACCCCAAATGAAACAGAAATCCTCTTACCACAAAATATGAACAATATGTTGAAATAATAGAATATTTGTCATTCAAAAGGAAGTTTTCTTAAAAAGTGTTGTTTCTATCCATGGTGCTGCCTCTTATTTTCACAGCAGACATCTAAGATCCAGTTCTATTATCATGCTAAGCCTTCCCACTCAGGTACACAGCCTAAAGTAGCACTGACCAAACCCGGTGCCCCTAGTACAGCGTTGGCAAAGCATCCCTGTGTCTGGAGCTGCCTTCCCATGACCTCAGCAAAGAACATGCTCCGGTATGTGTGTATATTTACGTGAAAAACAAAGTATCACACTGTCCAAATTCTCTACCAGAGATACTCTATTATGTCACACGTAAACTACCAAAAACCGGCACTAATACAGTTCTAACTATGCAAGAGAAAATTGTTTGGGCAAACTATATTTATTGAGGTGGGATACAGTGCAATACGAGCTGCAGAGCTATTCTCTTGTGGAAACAGACTCCTGGACAGGAGATGCAGCCTTTGAAGACTGCTGGAGCTCCCTGCCACCACCTTACATTCAAATGCAAGGTGCCCAGGGAGGAGAAACCCTTTTTTTATCCTCTGCTTCTTCTCTTAAGGAGTGCTCTGGGATAGGAATGCTCCTGTCAAAGGCCTGAGTTCAAATGTTATTAAGCTCGTCCTCTTCTCCCAGGTAAAGAGCTTGCTGGTCCTCTCAGGCCAGCATGACCCTTTTTATTTTGACCTTGTTCCTTCCTTTATCTTCCATTAAAAACAACCTCTCACAACACGTTCTTTATTAGAACCCTAGTTATTGGTTGAAAAATGTACCGCTAGTTGAAAATGCTTTCCTCAATTGCAAGAACTATAGAACTGCAATAAATTCATGAATTGCAATTATTCATAGGAGACAGTAATGAACTAGAGTGCTTTCTGCAGAGAATCAAATTTCTCCTTTGCTTAGAAGGCAAGTACACTTCATTTGGATTAATGCAGGATTATTGGCTTATTATTACATTTCTTCTATAAGCCATTTATAGTGTACTGTTGAAAATACAGTATGAGATACTCTGGGCAATATTCTGGAAACAACTGCACTTAGTTTGCATAACTAAAAACCATAATTTGCTCTTTCAAGCAAAGGCACAAATCTAAGCAGGGTGTGTTATATGTGCTCAACACATTTCCAGAAATTGAACATTAGTTTCTTTTGCCTGCTGTGATGACCCCAAGTGAAAATACTAGGTATTGCCTTTGAAGGGCCATTCTAACAACCATTCCGATTAGCTCTGATATCTGTTCAAACAGACTGCTTGCAAAGCACAGTCCTGCTAAGAGCTGAAGCACTCTGGACATGTGTGGAGTCCTGCGTATTCCAGCCTAGCTGGCAGCTTGGGATACCATGAACTGAATGTACACAGGTTATCTGAATGGTGCTTGGAGACAGCTGCAGCAAAAAATCCAGGCAGGGACAAGGAGGACAGCCATTCTCTGTGCCTTTTTAAAGGAGTGGCACTGGGACAACAAAAGCTCAGAGCTTTCTAAAGAGGAGAAAAGCAGGTGCTAGCTATCCACACACTTGCCACATGGGTCACAAGAGTGACCTGTAAAATAAGAAAAATCATCAGATAACAACAGGGCTCGCTGTGGCCCTGCGTTACAAGCTCTTACGACTGTGATATTGTGACATTACAACAGGAGGAAGGTTCTTCACAAAGGAAGATAAACCAAAGGGATTGTTTTGAGTGAGGTTTTGCTTGCTTGCAGGCAGACACCTAAACAAATCTTTGCTACTGCATAAAGCTCTGTAATGATGGATGTCTTATCTTCTGCCAAATTGCCACAGTTGTCAACATTTAACATTTGAACACATGAAAGCTGTTGTGTCCCCTGTGAAGAAGGAGCCAGAGGCACACAGACCAAGAAGCTATTATATCTCCCTGCCTTTTGAGTACTAGGAGTCAACTCTGGCCTCACAAATAATAGCAGCTAATCTTCTCCTAAAAAGGCTTTCATCTACCTGGTAAAATTTTCTGCACCTAAAATTTTTAAAACAAAGTCACTACATGATGTTTTATAGGAATTGGGCTAAAAGAAATTTAACCTGGATGAGAACAGCTTCACAGCAATAGGCGAAGCTTTGTTAAACGTAACACAACTGAGCTAGAGAAGCATAGGTGCAATCGTGAAATCAGAACACTGCCTTGGCAATCTGCCTCCAAGAACAAAATGGGCCAGTCTGTTCCCTGAGGTTCAGCTCTGGATTTTCAGACACTTCAGCTACACGATGTTCACTGCAGTACCCTGTTAAGTATGGGGAGCAACATGCGTAATTGTCCTCTCAGCCCCGCTCCCAGTCAAGCTGTCGTCTGGTGAAGTTTGTCCCCAGTTCAGATATTCTAGCAATAAGCTGCAGAAGACTGACCTCAGTGCAAGCAAACCTCCCAAACAATTACCCTGCTCCTGAGACGTTTTACAGCATCTGCTGAGGGCTAAAATGGCAGGTAGAACATCCTAAGAATCAAGCTGCCATGTTCAACAATGCCAGATATGTAGTTGTACCAATTTGACCACTATTTAAGCTTTTTTTTCCACTCCCATTTGCAGTCCCCAAATTCCAGCTTCTGCAAATTTTGACATGCAAGACAGAAAGCTTGAAAAAAAATGGTAAGCCATTGTGAGGACCTCTCTGCTCCAGAGTGCAGAGCGGTACATTTCTGTATGTTTCACAAAAAGACCTGGTGACTGGTACAATTTCATTTCATGGCTAATTCTGTAATGCTTTAATACTTATTGCTAGAGAAAATGTTTACATTGTTGGAAGTCAACAGTTGAAAATGCTGAATCAAAACCTTTCCACCAAGAAATTTTTTTGTGTGTGTTTGCATTTTGCTCATGCAAAATATATTCACTATCAATTATAACTACAGAAATAGTGATCTACTCTATCTTCCATGAAGTAGGTAACTTCATGGTTGCTTTTAGAAAATTCAAATGCCTTTTCTTGATTTTTCTTTTTTTATCTAAACAACATGCACATGAAATTAAGTATTTGTATGAATAATGAGTACACATCCCATTTTCCCTCATAATCCAGTTTTTCACAACCTTTATTGCCTTTAATTCTTCTTGAAGTCATGCATTCTTAATCCCTTCAAGTTCTGTACTGATTACAGAATAATTAGTCATGCTTCTAAATACTTTCATCAACAATATGTCATTGCAACCAAACCAAACGAAAATGACCAGGACTAAACACAGTATCCAAGGTAATGGATTTTGGTAATTGTGTAATAGCTTAAAAAATAATTCTATTCTGTCCCATACATATCACCAATCTATTATTTGGCTGCTAATGTATACTGTGTAGATGCTTACACCTACCTGTTTACAGCAATGCCCATATCACTTTCCTAGTGGTTAATTTAAAAAACACTTGAATACAAGCAGTTTCATTTTTCCCTTGTAGAGTGCAAAGTTTTCTTCTCTTTATATCATCTACACATTGGAGCTATTTTTGCAATAACTTTCTATATAATCAGCAGAAGAACATTAAAAACCAAAATATTAGAATGGCAAAAATGCTACTTCAGACCTCCAAATTACAAACTTTTGCCCATTGATCGTTTTTTATTTATTCTCTTTTCATATCTCAACCAGATTATGACCATAGCTGTGTTATGTCTCATCTGTCTCCTTGACAGCATTTTGGAAGAATTCTGTTGCAGGCATTTTGCACTACTTTATAGCATTCACCATCCCAGCTTTCCTATGCTTAGCTGCTTTTCTCTAGAAACCAGCCACACTCTGCATTACACTGAAAACTGAAGTTGGCCCTTAACACTCTCTGTGTTCAGATACAACAATTACAAAACCAATCAACAACTTTATAGCTATTAAATTTTATATCCATTTAACTTTAGAATTGCTTGGATCCACAGGTGACACTATTATATAAGTTTTTCTCAAAAAATAGGAAGAAAAATACAAACAAACTTTTTGTAAGATTAAAACAAAGACTTGATACCTTTCACTTTCTTGTAGCTTCTCGCCTCCTTTCTTCCACAAAAATTTGGCCTTAGGAGAAGCTTTTGGTTTGCATTCAAAATCAACTGTGCTGCCTATTTGAACCTGCGTCATTTTCTTCATTGGATTTTCAGAAAAATCTGGAGCAGAAGCTAAAACAGAGGGGATACTAACAGTGAAAT
>JAUBOD010000623.1:3031797-3064105 GCA_032353885.1 Nothura maculosa | reverse complement strand
TATTTCCTGTGGAGAATTTAAAATAAGTAAGAAAGATAAATATGACAGCATAAATACAATAAGAGGAGTAAATATGACAACATAATTATGAAAAAAAAAAATCTAAAGTAAGTGATATGGTCAGATCATGTTATGGCAACACTGGTAAAATTCTGAGATTTGACAAGACAGTCTGTGGATTTGACAAGTCTGTGGAATCAGCTTCTTCAAACTTGGCCAATTTTATAGATATTTATAAACTGAAATATCTTTATATTTCTTCCAAAACATGCAAAAAAAGTTAGGGTCTTCACAATAGACTAAAATATACAGCTGCTACTGGCATTTCTTTCTATTTAGATGTGATTTGTTAATGAGCTTTACATAGTACTGTGCAGAATAAATTCTAACAGACATTAAATGCAAAATGAACATTTAAGTGTCTGATAGCTGACAAAGCTATTGAAGTACAAGGCTCTTTTCACCTATCTTTCTCTTAGAATACTGTATGAATTAGGATAAAAAGTGGCTAATTTCAAGGATGGAATGGTGCGAACTAGTGAAGAAGCAAAACAGCAATCAAAAACAAATAAGCAAATCCATAGAAGCACTTCTCCTTTGGGGAAAACCAGAGAAATGATAATGAACAGAAGAACAAATTACTGTCTCAGATATATCTTTTGGAGTAGAAGTGACTACGAAATGATCTGGATGTAGCTCACCAGTACAACGGTACTCCCCATTTTCTGTTTCTTTTCTTTCTACTTACAGTTGGCCCCCATGAAGGGTGACTCTGGCTCTCTACTGGCCAGACAAGTCATCCCACCTCAGCTTCTTCCTTGACAGGTCCTTTCCCATTTATTTGAAAGTTGCTCAGTCAGTTAAGCAAAAGACAGAAACAGTCCCAAAGATGAACTTGCCTCAAACTCCATGTTTTATCCTGTTTCTAGCACTATGAGCTCTTGTTACTATTCTCCCTTACAAAAGATTCATTTGTGGAGAAGGCGAGCTAAGTAGAAGGCGAGCTAGTAGACAGGGGATTTTGGGAAGCCCAGCACAGAGGATACAGAAGGAGAGGAGCTGAGGACAAGTGATCATGCTGCTGTCTCCTCATCCTTGTCTTTCAGAGTTAATTCTACAGTTTACAGCCCTTACGCGTTTCCAGTGTAAGTCACACTGATGCCCTTACATCATGGCAAAAGGCTGGACGTCAATGGTCTGGACTGGAAAATGGTATGCAGAGACACCAAACAAGGGAAAGCTTTTTGTGTTTACTAAAGTTAAAAAAAACAACTTAGAGACTTTGCATGCTACAGTAACAATATCATTGAAACCTTAAGATGATGTGCTGTATTCCATCACTTAACCTGTCCACAAAATATTCTGAATGTTAAGAACTGTTTCTCATTGCCTAGGCCATGTTCTTCATAGCCATTTACTAAACTCACTTGAGCATTTTATATTTCTGCTTCAATTCTGGGTGCCTACACTGAGAATAATGTAGTCTTATCAGTGTGGATTTAAGGTAAAATTTTCTCATTTTTGTTAGTGTTGTTAGGTTTATATACCTTATAATTTGAGCTAGACAGTTTCCCCAGTGCAGAATAGACAACTAAGATTGATACGGGTATGAGAGACTTTTGAGTTAGTGATCTGCAAGACCAAGCATCTCATCTTCAAAATATATAACCTCTTTTCCCTCTTTTCTCCAGAAAAAAAGTGAAGTATTACTTTCTATCATATTAATAACAATGTTACATCAAATATCTACAAGTACAACATTAAAGCAAATGCATATGTTACATTGCTGCTTACTTTTCATTCTTTGCCTGAAATAGCCCTGACCTATGGCTAGTCAGAATTCTTGTGCTCTTGCATCACAAAGTTTGAAAATGCTTGCTTAAACCTCTAACAAAAAATTATTGTTATAAGAAAAATTCTCTACAATTCACTTATTTTTTCATAAACTTAATTTTATGTCTTTATCACTGCTTTTAAATCTCCCTTAGGTGAGATGTTTTGTAAAACATTATTTGTCTTCATGATTGTCGCACTGCAGCTTTTCAAGTTTCCATTTATATGTTGACAAAAAAAAAACCACATTAAAAAATCCAAAGATTTCTCTGGACTAGTTACACAGAGTTTTGCAAATCCTTGACATAGGAAGTACAGTTAATTTTTACACATCATCGTGTTTTTTGAGAAAGAGCGTTACCTCTGTTGACAGCTGGTCTCCATTCTTCAGCCACCTATATGATGGTTTGGGCTTCCCACTTGCTTTGCAATCCCAGTACAAGGTGTCCTCAACGGCTGCTTCAGTATCTTCTATAATCTGCACCCAGTGAGGCTTTGCTGCAAGTGAAATACATATAATAATGTGTGAATACACACATTAGTGTTCCAAATGAAAATTAAAGGATTAATCTGCAAAAGATTAATTAGTCAGTACATAAGCTGATTTATTCAAGCAGAGTCTCACTGGTTTCAGTCCAAGTCGCCTAAAGAAATTATTCACTTTTCTTATACATTTTTATTACAGCAGTAAAACAAACGAAAATGGAGGTTACAGATCACTGATTCTAAACTAGTGAAACCAATACCAAAATCACTGATGATTAAGTAGTACAGCTTTGAAATTGAGGTAGCATAAAAAAAAATGCAAAACCATAAAAGCACAATATCCAAACTAAATAACTGATGCAGTCAAATCATCAAAATTAATACTGAAAAAAAATCTTTACTTACTAAAAAAAAACCCAAACCTTAGTGACATGTCAAGTCTTACATCTAAATACGACTTGAATTATTAATTTATTATATATATACTTTACAACAATTCCTTACCTATCAAAAGCAAAATGCTGACAGCTTCATCCTGAAATATAGAAGCCAAAAATTCAGGTTTTGCATATGTCTTCACTGTAAAACTCCACTAAGTGAAGTGGAGTTTTCCATCTCTACACATACTTTTCACTGTTATTTCCGGTATTGTTAATATTGCTAATGCTACAGACTGGTACTGAGCACACCCATTGCCAACTGTTTATCTTACTTTCTACGTTAACTGTGCAGATTATACTAAGCTCTATACTGTTGCTTTTGTTCTCTTATTAATACCAAAAAATAATGAGGTACACAAGATGCAGACCATGCTGTGCAGATCTGTGTTTGGAAGGAAGTTTTCTTTCAACAAGGCTTTGGCTCCTAAAGAGCAAGTGTTAGCTTCTAAAACGGAAAGGATCTTTGAAATATTATCCTTTATTTGCTTAAATAGAGGCTCTAACACTTTCATATAAGAATACTTAAATATATATATATATATATAAAGCAAAACTGTGGTGATGCAGGCAAGATCATTATTTTATGGATGACTGTTGAAAACACAGAAGGTCAGATACGTTCCTATTGAACTTCCTACTGCAGTGGTGTTACACCAGCAATTAATTCAGGCCAGGGAAATTAATGACTTGCCTTTGGACACAAGGGAAGTCTGCAATGCAGCTGAGAGCTGAACCTTTTCCAATGCCATAGGCACAGGACCATCAGACCAGTATTTGGATGGGAATTGGTATTAATTTTGTTAAAAAAGACCCATTCTCTTCAAGCATAGAAAGTCTTTCTCCCTATTATGTACTACAAAACAGTAACAATCATCACATTAAATATAATACTTCTGTGATAATGAGGAGTAATACTATATATGTACATAAACACTCATAAATTATCAGAATTGACTCCTCCACAGAAGAATCACCTACATTGTAGTTATTCAGATATTAACATAATATGCTGTGAAATTCAACTAGTATTTACAGACAGTGAAATTTTGTTTTGTTTTCAATCCCCCTCACACCAGAATGGTTAATATTTCTCACTTATTTGGGGATGATGTGTTTTTCACTGCCTCTTTGCCCAAAAGAAAGAGAAGATATCATCTCTGTGCCATACAAATATGTTTTCTTATGGAAAATGATATGAGTTAAATCTGCAATGCTAACATGAGTATACTGAAGTTTCAGGAAGAGCCCTTGCTTTATTTCACAGCGCTATGTGGACTATTTGTCCTACATCTGTCAAGGGGACGAAAGCTCAAGGCTACACGTTAACACATTTCCTACACTTTGCATAATACTATAGGAAAAATAGCACACTTGCCAAATATTTATATAACAAGCAACAATCCTTGAATTATTGATGGATCCATACATGAGCAATATTTTGCATCTGCTGCCTAGCTGCAGTTGAAGCTAGGTTAGAGCTTGTTTTCAAGTTCAACCTTTATTCAATTTCATCAGCATCTGCACTGTAAATTTTCATTTTTCAGTCTCCATGTCACACATTCTCCAGCATGGGGCTTCCTAAATCTCTAGAGCGGTTGGGATAGTAAGATCAACACTCAAAGCAGAAATGCAAAAAGCCAGATTCCAAAGGCACAAGGTGGGGATGTTACACTCGTGGCTTCCTAAGCAGTGCCCAAGAGATGTGATGCAGCCTTCCCTCTCCTGTTCAGGGAGGTCCACCCTCATCTCCCACACCTTTTTTCTTTAATTACCAACCCAGGATTCAACAGAAGGAACAATACTTTTTTTCCATACCCCACACCTAAAGGTCTTAAGTAGATGAAAAAGGCATTTCAAAATCTTTAGGAAAATGCAATTCAACTAACTTTCAAAATTGAAGTGACAGTTAATGTGGGACACTTCCATGTGGCAGTATTCCCTCAACTAGTATCTTGGCAAAGGGGAAGATGTTCACATTGCAGCAGCCGAGAGAAGTGCTGACAGCAAGTCATGCGGATTCACAGATCTTCTCAAAAGACAAGCAAGTCCATCACTGCACATTTAAGAGTGCTCTACCTACCTAAACCATATTGAATGTGCAGCTTCTTTCCTCAGGAGCTCAATTTGCTATTAGGTCAAGAAACTTTATCCGTTTAAAACACCTAGTTTCTTTCAGGAGTACAAAACACCACATCTGTGCCCCGAAACGAAGACTACAATGATTACTTTTACAACCTCATTCTTTTATTGAATGACTGTGCAGGCTTGAGTGCATTACAGAGATCTTCCTAAGAAGACATCATTCTTTCATCCTTAGTCAGAGGAAGAGATAAGTAGATAACAGTCTCATTGAGATTAAAGAATGTCCTCTAAGTTATCAAGCTGAAAGTTAATTTTAACAGAGCATACAGGAAAGGGAATCAAGACTATGCTAGGAACCTCTATTCTGTGATAATTATACAGGGAAATCCTCACAATCCTCATGAAAAACTCATATGATGTTCCCTTGGCAGGAACATCATTAAAAGCAGTAGCTAGTATTTGGCTTCTATTTTTGCCCAATATATTTCTTTTAACATGTTAAAAGTTAATGTATATATGCAAGAAATGATACAACCATGTAGTTAGAGAGAGAAACTCTGCTTATAGGGAGACTGAGCAGATCTCGCTCCTCCAGGAAGTTATTTTACTGCACTGTGTAGTATCCCTTACTGCATACATGGAGAAAAGGCTATCTCTGAGGAAATGAGAGTTTTAAGAACCTTTCTTCTGTGATTTGGTGCAAGTGAATTGCAACAAGTGATTCCATGGAAGCTGTGAAGCTGTTGGAAGCAAAGGCTGAAAAAGCAGTGAGAAGCTGTGCTGAGATCCAATTTGTAAATAATTCACAGTTTAGCTTGCAGTCCCCTCCACAGGTACATATATCAACAGGACATTTTACATCCTAGTTCCTTAGGAGTAGGAAACTCCAATAAAATGTTTTTATTCTGTAATTCACAGGAACACTGTAACTGCAACGCAGATCTCCAGAATGGCAATTCTTATCCAGAAATTGAGCTCCACCAAAGTGTACTGAGGTCAGTCATGTGCTCTGCTTGGGGCCAGAAAGCTGCAGAAAGCAGCTCATCCATAAAGTCCTTAATTGAGGATCTTTACTTTTAAATTTACACTCTAAAAGCTGGCCTGGAAATCTTTTGAAATATCTTTGAGGATGGTAGTTGCGCACCTCAGTAGTAGGGCAGTAAGTCAGAGGCAAAGGAAGTTACTGTAGTATATCAGGAAGCAGCTATGAAACAAGTTGGAAATTCCTAAGAATTTTTGTAAAGTTTTGTAAAACAAAAATTGTCACCTTCATTTTTCTAGGCAGTATTTCCCAAAAACTATGACTCTCAGTGATGAGATGAGCCTATTTTTGTGACTTAAAATAACATTTTTTTTCTGATAAGGCAACTTGTTTTAAGGAAGCATCTGATAATTTCCATTGACTTTTGAAATTAGTAGGTTATCTGACTTCCATACAAAAATAAAAATGTTCTCAATGTCACAGGTAGTTTTTATAATGGCAAGGAAAGTTTAGCACACAAAGATAAACCGTTTCAGCAATAAGGCAATTATGTTATTGGACAGCATTGATATTTAAAATTCATGTTAAATTCAGCAACTCCTTAATATTTATTTACATATTTGTAATTCATAACCACATGACATCTCCATGAGGGAAGACACAGTCAGGTTACCAGATGAAATATGTAAACAATGAGGCTGTTCCACATTCATGAGCGACTTCAGTATAACTTTAATGGTACACTATTACCAAAACATTACTATTTTATAGACAAAAATATACATGAAATTATTTATTACTAGCAGGTAGAATTTCCCAAGAGTAAGTCTGCTCGTATATGTTCCTGCACGACTTATCCAAGTGAACAAAAGTGGCTGTTATTACACATATGTTGGAAGCTCTACTGACTTCAGCCATCAACATAGTTGGGCAGCTTGTAGTTGTCCAGTGCTGTCCACCAGCATCACTGAGGGAAAGGCAAACAGCAGCAGAACCAGCAAAACAAGAACTTGTTGAACAAGTTCTGCAGAACTGATTTTTTTTGACCTCAGCACTCTTAAGCATGAGTTCTATTAAATTAATACTAATTAAATGTCTGCTTCAATTATACCTTAGAGAAGTTTAAAGCAATTCATTTATTAACTCCATCTTAAATTACAAAAATGTCATAGTTTCATCTCTCATTTTTCAACGCCCCCAAAAGTATTCATGGAAACCTCCTGTTATCTCTTTATGGAAGGGATAACAGTGGTGGCAAAACATATATTTCTGGGGAAAGCAAATTATTTATATATGGAGGTTTTTAATTAAAATCAGGAGTTAGATAATCCATTCTGAAATCCAGAGGAAAAAAGTAGCATTAAACAAATGTTGGAACCCCAGAGAAGACTATAAACTGCACATGGATCTTGGGCTGTTCTTGATGTAGTCCTTCAGAGGAAAAAAGAGGAATATTAATGTTCTTAGAAATATTTGAAGAACCCAGATTTTTTTTAGAATATCTTTAAGTATCAACTTCAACTCTGCAATGAGAGATACTCTTTAAAATCCATACTGCTATTAGAAAAACAAAACATTTCACTTTTTAGATGCAGCATTACTGACATGCACAAAAACTCTGAATGGAACGTAAGCTTTCTTGAAATAATGATTACGGTAGAAGTTGAGTCCATATAACATAATTTGAAGGTGGTTGGAGGAAAGAAGAATTTTTTCCTTTTTATTTATAGAATTTGTGTTCTTAAAATCTGCAGTTAAAAATCTACATTAGACTCTTGCATGTTATAGTAAACAATAGCTTCCAATAAAAAACAGAACGTTTTTAAGTTGCACAACAGCAGGTTTTTCGTTTTTTTTTTTTTTAATCCTACTATGTAAAGATCGTTGTTCATATGCCTGAAAAAATCCCACACACTTCAAAAACAGACTTTAAACTGACAGTTTAAATGGACATTTACCTAAGGTAAATCCTATCTGCTAAGATTTGCTTTAACAATAACTGTCAATTACTGCTTTGCTGCAAATCACTGTAGCCTTAAGACCAATATGCTTTGCTCTTATTCAAATCACTCCACAGCCTTAAATGCACAAGAGACTCTTGCCATTCTCCAGCTATTAAATTTTGCATTTTCTCATATCCTACATTGGATTATGTTTTTATTTACTCCTTTAAAAATAGAATTGGTTACTGTGAAAGAAAAGTCTTCACAATATGTATGAATCAACTTATCTAAAAACAAAATGAAGTTGGATTTCCTGTAAATGTCATATTAATATGTGACACGATAACCAATCTAACCAATCAATCTAACTACAACCCTAAGACTTTTACCTGGCATCATGGATAAGCAAGCGCTTTCCACTCTATTACCCTTTGGAACAAGGATGTTGCTCAGGAGTCATTGTCTTGTCTAACACTAACCTAGTGCAGAAGTTTTGCTCTTCCTCTGCAGACAGTTATAATGCCAAGAGTTTTAAGCTCCAACATCTAATTGCCCAAGCAGAAGCTGTACACCTAGAACATATCCCATGAGAGTCATTTCACAGGTAAGGAGGGACAAAGTAGGAGGGAAGGCTTCCTACCATAGTAAGTGAGACGGCCTCTTGCAATATTTTTTCCTCTCGAGTTTTCAGTAATACATTCATATAGTCCTGCATCCTCCTGCTGGAAATTGGGAATTTCAATCATGCCATTGGATTTCCTTAGCTTTATTTTATGTGGAAATGGCAGACCATCAGTTCTTCTCCAGTTAATCTGAGGCACAGGACTAAAAAGAAAAAAGTGACAAAAGGCTTGTGGATACATACTCTGTATTACGCATGGTGATATAGTACTGTAACTGATTTGCATATAAATAGATTCTGCTTCATACTATTACTTATCGTACCAAACTTTCATGAATATCTGTGTGACTGTCCACAGACTGTAAAATTTTCTGTAAATCAGTACTGGCCTGTCCTGTAGACAGGTGATTTACCATTGACTTTAATGGTAGGAGACACAAGCAAAGACTTTTGAGATTTCAGTCCTTGAACATGATTCTCTATCTGATTTTAAAACTTTGTTCACCTAGTCAAGGAAGAGAAACAATGGCATAAGTTATCAAGCTGGTACTTTAAATCGAGTACCTCACAAAGCCGTCTGTAAATAAATGCTAAAGTGGTTAGTAAATACATTTACAGAAACAGAGGCATTTTTTGAGCATTGTGAAGCACTAAAGACATTGGTTTTATATGAAATAACATTCATAAGAAATGCATTTTTTACTTTTGTTTTAGATATACAAGAACAGTAATATTATGAAAGCATCTGGTATGGTTACCATTTAAGTTTAAACAAAATTCTCAGTGACTTCAAGAACAGTTCACTGTACACAGAAGATGGGGGAAGGTCAGAGGAAATTAAAAACTCAATTGTTTTGATCTAATTTGAAATTAAACTTAAACTCCTGTGTGCCCATTTCAGTTTTAAACAAAAACAATCCAAGACTGTTTACCATCTCACTGTTATTATTTGGTTATTACCATGGAAATAAGTGTGGCAGTCAAAATACGAATCAGAAAAGTGCAAAGGCTGTTTTGCAAAGGCTGCAAACAGTTGCACCCCTGTTGAGTGGATAAACCTCGGCATGCTTAAACTCTGAAAATCCAGTGAAAATGGGAACTTACTTTCCTAGTGCAAAGCATTCGAGCTTCACAGTTGAACCTTTAGCTGCAGGAAGTGTCTCAGGAAACTGAACTTCTATTTTGGGTTCATATTCTCCCATCACACCTGGATGACAAAATTGAAAAATGGAAAACAGCTTTTTTTTCCCCCCCTTCTTCAAAGTTATGCTTCTCTTTCAGACAGACATCACATTCAAATTAAAAAACAAAGACTGTTTTTGCATGGTGTTTGGGAAAACAAGCATAGAGAACTTCAATTAAACCACTGTCATATCTACAGGAGGAAAAGGGGTAAGAAACACAAAACAATTTCTTACAAGTAATCACTATTCTGAGAAGCCACAAGAGCTACACTTTACGTCAGAAAAATGTTCGCTAGAGGTATACACAAGTATACCACCATACTAATATACTCCTCCCCCCCCATATAAAAACATAAAAAAGAAGTCATACCATCTGTCCGGAGCACTAGAGGAGTTGGGGAACCAAGAACTTGGCTATTAGTCACCGTGCTGGTAACAACACAAGTGTAGTTTCCTACATCTGATGGTTCAACTTTGGCTATGTAGAGGTGACCTGTCTCCTGAGATACAAATCGACGACTGTCCTCTTGTACAAACGATGGATATTCATTGAAGATCCAAGCAAATGACAACTCTAACCAACATTAAGAGAAAAGAAACAAGAAAGTTAGATGAAGGTTTTGAGGTTTTCTTCTTTAAAATCAGTGGCACACAAAGAAGACTAGGCAGCCCAAAGACATGGGGGCGGTGGCAATAAAGATGCTAGAAATAGAACAAAAAGTGGCAAAATATCTTTATACAAAAAGATGTTTTTGTTCCTCCATTAGAGGGGGAAAAAAGGTGAAATACAAAGACAACAAAAACAACTTTTCTGCTTCACATTTTTGTAAAGAAATAACATACATGGAACGATCATATAACAAAAATGAAACCAGATTTTCTTGAAATGTGATCTGTTATACAGCTCAGATTTTTTAACAGCTAGAAGTGCAGAGTTCTTCTCAAATGAAAGGAATGCCAAAAAAAAAGTAATCACCTGGCAGAGGCAGCACATAGCAAAAGTATATTTCTGAAAAATTGGATTTTTTTGCATGAAATGGCAAAATAGCCCTCCAAACTATTTTTATGGTCCTTTTAAAGGAAAAGTTTTGAAACAGTAAACGGACAGACATAGGGGAAAGTACAGCATAATTTGGCTTTGCTATTCATTACTTTTAGAGAAAATTAAACTCTGTAGCCAATTTTTTTCAGTAAAAGTCACTTCCTCTAAGAGGTGAGGTTCCTGTCCCTCATTCTCATCTTAGAGCAACAAAAAGGAAATCAATTTTTAGTGTTTAAGGCAAGAAATAATTTTGCACTCAAGTACCACTCAGCTTAAAGTTTTAAAAAATTTCAGCTTCTGCAAGTGCTAATTAGTGACAATTATAGTTTGATTGCCCTGTCTTGATGTTAAAATATCTTCAAGCACTTGCACTGCCCTTACAGAGTAAAGATAGTCCCTTCTTGTAGAACTTTCATTTAAAAGTGCATAGATGTGGACACAGCCATGAAATGAAATACAGGCAATTAATATATTCCTCAACATTAAGTATGAATATGCACCCAGGAAAACACTAAGCCAACAGAAGAATTTAACAAAAGATTGTAAAGATGAAAAAGTTCAATAAATGAAATTAAAGTATTTACAGTTTAATGCAAAAAGAAAAAAACATCAAAATTGAATGGCTTAGCCTAATTGCATTTAATTTTCTTCCATCAACATTTGTACTACTTTCACTAATGTAGCTTTACACAATCCATGTGCACAAACTATTAACATTCCTCAGTGCATTCCTGAGTGAGGCTTTCAGCACATCGGGAAGTTGCTGAAAGCCATCTGGCCTGCTCAGCTTGCAGCAGAAGCCTTCTCAGGTAGAGAATGCCTTTGTCCAAATGTTGCTTCCTACATGACATGAGCTGAATAATAAATTTAAGATACAGAAAGAAAACACTGATTAAGAAAAGACAGTGTTATGACTAATCAACCTATTTTATTCTTTGATAAAATAGCTACACAGCATGAAGAAGAACCATAGATGCTATAGCTTAACTTCAAGTGATACTTTTCTAAAGTGCTGGAGCAATCTCTTCAGTCAGCCAAAGTTATATAGTCCATGTAAAACTACTATATACATCCATTTTACAATACTAGAAAGCAGGTAGCACCTACTGTTCAACACAAACTAAAACCACAAAACAAAAACTGAAAGGGACCAATCTGGATACCTAGTAGGAACATAAGCAGCTTGATTTCATTCCCGTTACACCACCTTAAGTCAGGAGCAAATTCCTTAAGATCAGTCATTATGAACACAAAACGTAAAGCACATTGCAGTTAAATCAAATAATCATTGATAACCTATGAGTAAACTAATTTCCCATTTGACATATATTTTCTTTGACTCTCTTAAAAATGGATCCTGCTCGTTCTTTCCCTGTGCCCTGTGGCCAATATCTCATTTTATATTTATTGTACTTTACAAAATTGTAGTCTTATTTTTGCAGAAAAATTCATATTAAACAACCTGTTCTATGATTTATTGTGTTTACCCTGTTTTGCTATTGCTGATCTTAGAGCATCTCAAAGGACATAAACTCACTCCCTCTCAGTCAATTACAAGTTTGCCGATGATTTTCTGTTATAAATGAAAGTAATACGTCTCTTCTGGGCTTCCTCAGAGAGCTAATCCTTCGCCTGCCAAGGTGCTTTGTTCTTACTTTGAGACCACAGATGGATAAGGTATTGGAAGTTACAGTTATTATTCATTTTTTGTTTACTATATCTTGGCTTCTACTTTTTATTTTGCATTATTTGTTTATTATTTACTGTGCAGTCTACATGCCTTCTTCTAGGATCATGCTCACATGGTATTAAGCATTTTGCATACAAAAACATTCAATGAACACAGAGGTTATAAAAACTGCATGTAGTTTTCAAACTTGAACTTGTAAAATAAAGATTCAACAACTTAAATCATCCTTTTTTGGCTTTTGGCCTGACTCCGTCATTTTCTATCATCTATGAGCCTTGGGGGAAGAAAAAAAACCACCTAAGTTAAGAGTGTAAACAGTTATAAAAACTGAATAGAAATGTTTCTTTTAGAAGCATTTATGAAATTCTCTCCAAACTCTTAAAAAAATCTCATTAAGAATTTATGTTACAAGTAACTATCATTAGGGATATATTCCAAGAAATTCATTTTATTCCATAGTACAATGGGAAACATTCTGATTTGAACCTAATGTATTCCATTAATCATTTTGACATAAAAGGTGAATTATTTTGTAGGTAATATAGAAAAGATCAATTTTCAGTAGGCTGTGCAGGTAATTAGGCATGCAACTTCTGCATATGGAATAACCCAAAGAATGGAAAGCAGTGTGAGGGACCTACATAACACTTAATCTACACATTCAGTAAAGAGTGTTGAAAACTTTTAGCTGAAACTGCAAGCATGCTTCTTCAAGCTAACACCTAATTTTCATTTTAAATTTTAAAGTAGTAAGAATCTATTATTATTATTTTTAAATCATACTAGCAGCACTAGCTCATTTCAAAAATCAGAAGAATGTGTTTTTTTCAGTCTAGTCACAGCAATACTTACATTCTTTCTGCTGCCCCCATTCTGAATATCCACAACTGCACAACTACAAAGCTGCCAAGCAGTAATTGCAGAAATAGTTTGCTAACTTGTTTAGGCTCCTGCATGCACTAGTGACATAAAAGTTTCCAAAAAGCATTAAAAGCAGACAACTGCAGTTTAAAGAAAAAAAATTTCTAAGTTCATCCTTCAGAAACAGAGGTCTTCAAGAACAATAGCAGCACTTGTATACAACACCAAAACACAAACACCACAACAAAAACAACCCACAAATTACCACCACCTCACTACACCTGCATTCATTATTATTCAATAATAATAAAAATGCAGCCTGTGGGAAGGCTGCCCAGCAATTTGATACTGTATGCTGCGTTCCCCCCCCACCACCATTTTCTCCCCTCCTCCTCCTAATGCACATGGGATTTGATCCTTAGCTAGTATTAGTTGCAAACGAACATGACCTTGCAATATAAAAGTGGTCGTTAACTGGCAGGTTAAATGTTCATTCTTTCTCTGATGGAAATCCAAATGCTAATGGAAAAGTCTAAAAAATGCTTTAGTTTGGGTTCCAGTGCTGGATAAGAACCCAATTTCATTTACCCTGTAGCTGTGAAGGGTGATGGATTAGTTTCTCTTTATCACATTTCAGAACTAATTGTTTCAGACTAGCAATGTCATTCAAAATGTACTGGCTCTGATCAAATCTTTCTTACCCTAAAAGCAAGCACAAAAGAAAGTGCTTTAGGAAGCAATATTTAAAGACGTACCCATTAGCCATATCCATTACAAATGACGAATTATTTTTTTAATCACCTCTCTAGAACTTCCCATTTAATTGCTCAGAGCATTTTATAACAACTGTTGAGCATTTTCAATGGTTAAAAGTATTTTAAATTGCTTCCTGCCTATAATAATTTTCAAGATAAAAAGACAATAATTTGGCTTATGGCTCAACTAAAACACATGTAAATTCTTCTGAATGCTAAGCATGTGAAAAACTATGGAAACTACCAAAGTATTTTAGTATATCTGTATTAAAAAAATGTATTTTAATAGGTGACAAACTTCATTTCATAGCCTTGTACTCGCTTAGGAGAAGGTATTTGGCAAAGCCCCCAGGAAAAACATGAGAATTACCTTCTGTTTTCCAGTTACTAGTGTAACTGGAAAACAGAATGTAATGAGCAGCACTGACCATATGCCAGGAATGCAGCCATCCTCCTCCTGCCTTTTCCTGACCAGTTACCATATTCTCAGGGAAAAGTGGGAATATTTTAGTAGCGACTACAGGAGGAAGGGAATAAAATACAGAAATAGACAAACTACCAATTTAGCAGCATAGGCAATCTGGGTAGATTGCCAAGAAAAGGATTCAAAGCATTCAGAAATAGCTAAGAAAAAAGTGTTTTTATGTGAATATTACTTTCTTGTATTTTGGTTTTTCCCATTTTATCTTCCTCTCTTTCTCCCCCTTTTTCCTACAAATACTCTCATAGACAGAGTCAAGTACAGTCTATCATTACAAAACCTTTTTCTCATATTCCTGAACCTAAATAAACCAAATAAAGCAGCTAAGGAGACCAAGTATTCAACAACGAAGTGGGCATGTCTAATGCTTTTTGTGGTCTTCTGAAGACTCTATATACATGTTATTGATGAAATCTGCAGTTCTAGTCTCAAAAACCTCCTCTACTCTCTCATAGCTGCCCAACACTGCACATGTTGTTACAAACCCTAGTAGAGTCTTTACTGAATACCGAGTGTACTGAAGCCAGCAGATTGAGTCCAATCAAAATGCTACCTTAGGTGAAGCTGTATCTCTCATTGCACAGCCCAGTTTGACATGCTTCCTTCCCCCACCCCTCAAAAAAAAAGTTTTATAATACTGAGACAACGTTTACAGGAGCTGATAGCACTGCTTGTAGATGTTCCCTGGTTTTAGATTTTATTGACCATCTGTCTTAAATGTCCTTGTCACCAACCTATAACCCAAAATAAGACTTCCTAAACAATTATTTAAGAAATAAAATAATAATCCTTTCACATGTTCACTGTTATTACTGTACATAATGAAACATGGAGAAAGTATTCTGTAAAGAATCTGGAGAGCTCTACTGCTCATTTAGCTTGCCCTCTCCTGGAATCACACATCATTTGTTGCAAGCTCCCTAGGCTGGGTATACAGTGTCACACTAGCTTAAAAACATCTACTGTGTAGTATTATCCATAAGAATATACGAATTTTAATCTGCTTTTCCACATGGGAGCAGTGACTCAAAAAAGCGCGTTTTATACACACACACACACACACACACACACACACACACACACACACACACAGTCTGAGGGATCATTTCTCTCTGCAGACATTGATTTGTTACTAGCAGGGAGAATAATGCTTTGACAGATAGAAATTGCTGTAAATTCCAGCTGGGAACATGCATTATTGTCCCTTGTATGGGCAAATATAAATGTCTCTTGGGCAACATTTGATTTCAAGTTGTCAGCTGAAATTTGTGCAGATGATGACGACACCAGCAGGACTATTGCAAAATGTATTTTTAGATAAAAACACCATTTCTCCTTGGCAGATTTGGAACAGCTCAAGAACACTATGGAAAAAAAACTGCAAGACCATAGCTGTAACAGTATTCAACTTGCTATTCTCCTTAGAACACATTTTCATGCAAAGGCCTCAACGTGCCTATGTGCATGCAGGATTTATTGTTCATAGCCACATAATATCCATAATCTACACTAAAATCAATAAGTGGTTGTGCAAAAAACACCTACAAAAAACCCACGCAAACCACAAAGATGGGCAACAGAAAATAAACTATAACCTAGAGTTCTATCAGTTTGCTTTAAGGGTATTAAACATTTACAAAGCCAAATGAGTTAAATTAACTCAGATTATGGTTCCCTGAAAAGTGACATGTTGGTATTCATGAGAGGAGAAAAATCAAAAACATCAAAATATTTCTGGCATATGAGAGATTTTCAGTGCTGTGTTATTCATGAAGCAGTCTTTTTGGAACCTACAGGCCTCCAAATGGCAATGCAGAGGCACAAGCAACAATTTGCAAATCTAAATACTAATTTGCTACAGACATGACATTATTAACTGGATGATTTGTCATACCAGTGAGCAATAAACTGTGATCTATTTTCAATGATCTCCTATCATTTCAGACCAGCATGCCACAGCGTTAAGTAACAGCTGCAAGTTACAGGCAATCTAGCATATAGCTTATCAAGTATGGCATCATTTAACTATTAGAACTCCATTTATCAGGACATGATATAAGATGAAGAACATTCTTGCTGCTTTTTCACGTAGAAATGCCTTTGTCACATTGATCATTTCCATACAGAACAGGAAGATTCATACTTCACAAAGCTAACAGTGAATCTAAGTAGGATTTCTCCAGCATTGTAAGCATTTTAGTAGTTTGTTGGCTCCACACATTTTTGGCAATTACACAAGTTCTTGTTGGATATGTTCAAATCTCATAAGGAAACAAGATAAAGGTGGGTATACTTACTAATGTAAAAATTCCAAAAACTCCTAATTCCTTTAAAAATATAATAACCGTTAAACTCATCTCCATTTCTAAGTGAAATGACTATGCCTCATTGGTCTCTCCTCTCCCGAGGAGGCAAAATACCTTATAAATTGGTAAAATCTTCCAAAATTCAAAAATCAATCAGATGACTAAAACAGAAGCACACTACATGATAATTAAGATACATACAGTAATAATAGTATAGAATTCCCTAAAGCAGCTTTATGGCATTGTCACTTAGCAAATTATACTTTCATTTACTGATTTTGTCTTTTTAAGTAGCTACGTATTAAACATCGGATATTAACTTTTGTGTGTTCATTTGAGTTGTCTCTCCCTTGAAATCACAGAGTAAGACAATAAAAGGTCTGACATAACTGCAAGTGACAGCAGTAGACCTACATAAATTTTAGATTAATTTTTAACTAATGTTGATAAGTCAAATTGATTTATGAAAAAACAGTATATTTTAATTCAGTTACTAGAAACATGTTAAAGTTATGTAAAGAAATGTGGTCACATGACCACAGCACAATTTCTCATGACTGAAGCGCATCTTAACTATCAAAAAACTACAGAGTAAATTTATTTATTTTTTTCTTCTCCAAACTGAGAACTTCCAATATCTTCCAAGATGAAGATCTCTGTATTGCAACTGGAATGTTGCTATGGAAGAATAATCACAATTTATTCAAAGCTCCTTGCTCCTTAAGAGCTCCTTATAGGGAGTGTAAAAGGCAACTGCCATCAAGATAGAAAGATCTTCTAAACCATGAGATGGCAGAACTCAAAATACTTTCAATGAGCAAGTGCTCACCAATGCTTCTAACTAGGTGGTTAGTACTGAAAAGAGTACCAAATTCAGCATAAAGGCAGCACCGAGTTTCTTTACCCCATTCAGGCCCACAACATGCTTGCTTTCTTACATATTACATATCTGGGACATAGACAATTTTTTGCTACTAAAGGAGACAAGAAAGCAATGTACTGGAAGTTTTTCAAGTTACTGTTTTGAGTTACTCAGCAAAACAGATAGGAAATCACAAAAAGCAAAACTGCAGGTTTGGAAAGGACCAAACAGCCCTTAGAGTCCTGTGGCCACCTGCTATTCCTAAGCCATCCCAGGAACATAACAGTCTAACTCATTTTTATTTTAAAATCCAGCTTTCAAGTCCACCAGCTCTTCAGGCAGTCACTTCCACAGCTAAATAACGTGAGTCCCTGCACAGCTATTGTCTCACTCGGGTGGCCAGGCTTCCCTGGCTGCAACGGAAGCCCACGGATGCTTCTTGTTCTATCCTAGCTAGAGCGAACACTTGATTGCTTTCTCTTTGCATCAGTCTTGCACATTATATATTTTTTAAAATGTTATTGGTTATCCCAAGAGTTCTCTCTCTGTCATGCTTAATAGATCACTTCTCTTGCTCCCTTAAAGACTCTGTTCAATCAGTCTAATCAATATCTTAAAAGACTTGCTGACTTGTGCCTTGTCCCATCATGCCTAATCTAAAAACAAAGTATGCTCGACATCACTGAGATACAGACTATTTTACTGGAGAGAGGGGAAGAGAATTAACATTTCAGATTTGCTCCATAAATGAATCTGAAAGTTCTAAATAATTTTAGCAAGAATTATTATTTGGTAATTCACAGACTCCCCCTCCCGCCTCTCAAATAATGAGTGTGAGGGTATCTAACATATCCCATCTGTTGACTGGGAAAGAAATTCCCACCCTTTACATGTGGTGATATGAACCACAGATCAGAGTACAATCAGGTTTTGTTCCATCTTCCACACCTCAAACTTTCACATTTTGGACATATTGCAGGGTTTTTGTCAGTTCAGAGATGTGCAAAGGATGTGGGCATCAGATGGGCTTTTATGATTCAGACTTTGGACTGTATACAGAAGCAGAATTTAATCATTCTGTTTGTATAGATAGCTGGGACAATAACTCATTTTCTCAGCAACCAAAAAGACAAAAGAGTAAAAAAGACAAAGCTGCTCTAAGGAATTTGATGATTTAAGCACATATGTCACTTAGTAGAGAGAAAAAATCTACTGTTCCAAACAGCTGTAAGATTGCCAGTTTACCATAAGCTAGACCTGTAAATACTTGTACACTGCTAAATTTCAGAGGCCACAATATCTAAATTATTGCATTCACAATGCTTAGTTTGCATTGTACAATCTAAATTCATGTTGAATTTCATAGAAAACGAGGGGAGACTGCACTTCAGTAAACAAAACAGAGTCAAAAACTTTCAACAAAACTTTCAAGTATTAGTTGAGACTCAATGCTAAGTACCCTAAGACTCAGAATACATAATCAATAATACAATACACTCCCAATTTTGGGTCTACAAAAGATAGTCAGTTGACTGAGCCCTCATAAGTTAACAGCTTTTCAATTCTACCAGCATCAGTGCATTATACTATCAAGTCTTATTTCCAGGAAACGGGGTACACAAGCACAGTTTAAGACAAACCGGATTTGTTACAATTGCCTGATCATACAGAAGGCTAGGCTCATTGAGACTAAACAATTGTGAAATTGGGCAGAACTTAATTGCAGTAGATAATGAATTAGTGGAAATACCCTAAAAATCAGACACATTAAGTGCAAAGAAACTGCAAGGAGCTAGACAGGCATTTTGAGATAAAATGAAGTCCTTCGAGGACTTTATTCCTTGACCCTTTTTATCTTTAGCTTCCTTGGTTTATTTTCTTTCATTTTAGTATTTAGCTCAGAAAAGACATATCATTCTTGCTCTTTGATGAATTTGTTTTCCATATTTCTGGAGTGACAAACTGGTATTTTCAGTCAGCTTTAGTTAGAATCATATTCTGTGTAGTGGTGTCATCCACCTCTGCAGCCCTCCTCTGTGCTAGATAGAAGGAGATGTAAGGGCAAGTCCCCAGCTATAACCTGGAATCTGCTGGCCAGGTGAAACAGCAGCTGTCAAACGCACCATTTGCTCCATGCCATTCCCCGAAGTCCTAATGTTCCTTGTAAATTTACTCCCGAAACTTCGTTCAAGTTGGCTCATAGTATTAAATTGGTTGAAACTGTAGACTACAAGATATATGACAAATTTTAAGAAGTCAGTCAGCCCAGTTATGTTGCTTTCCTATTATCTGCTGAAAATCCTGTATCTGAAAAACTAAACCTCTAAGGTTCACATCAAATTTATTTAAAAGAATGGGTCAAATGAGAGTGATGATATCATGTGATGTGTAAAGGCATGTGCTTAAGACCTCCCTGGGAAAGGCTCACATCTTAGCTTTTATAAGTTGGATATCACAACAGATACTGAACACAGTAGCCTGCACCAAATTAAAATAGACAGCACTAGGAAGTCTTAGGCAATTATTTAATCGTATCTATTTATGACCTGTGCTGATAGTTGGCTCCATGAAGTAATTTTGATAAGTCTTTGCAAGAATATTCTATACCGGGTTTGCTGGTTTTAGCAGGTAATACTTGAATTTAGAACTAAAGGGAATGATCTAGTGCATCTAGATCACAAAAGACATTTTAAAAAATTGCTGTTGCTTAAGAAGAAAAAAATAAGAATGGCTCTTACCTCCAGAGTGAGGTGGAATTCCACAAAGCAGCACAACTCCCTGCCCCTCTCGAACTGACACCACGCTTCTTATTTTAGTTCTGGAGTTTTCAAGATCTGTTTTTGAAAGAAAGATCAACTTGGGTATTAGGAAACAGAAAAGCCTACATACACAGGTGTTTCAAGCTCTTTAACTCCAAATGTCAAATGATTCATTATGCAAATAGGTTCAATGATTTCAGCTGATTACTTGCAAAATAAATGACTGTTCAACATTAAGAATGACAAAATTAGGCCTAAAGAACTAATTTAAAAAATATAATTAAACAGATCCTATGATTAATTTTATTCTTATGCTAGGTCTATACTAGCAGAATATCAATAGCTAGAAAGGTGTTACAGTAGCTTAGGAAGAAATTTTGAAACTATTTCCTTCTAAAGAAAATAGCATCAAGATCCTACTGACCTTCCTTAACCATCTTGAACTAATGTTAATACAATTACTCAGAAAGAGATGCATGTCTTAAATAGCGTAAAAAAAAAAAAAATAAATCAAAACACCTAAAGACCACCACCATCTTTTTTTATTGAAGAGTGAAAACAAGGGAAGAGTGAGGGAAGCTGCCAGCCTCAGTTTCAGAAAGCCCTTTGAGTGTTATTGTTGAGTTGTACTACTACACAAAAGAAAGCAAAATATGAATACGTCAAACAGAAAACAATTGAAGATCAAGGTGTGGCAGGGAGAGGGAAGTTGTTTACAACACTGTAAACAGATTTCTAAGTATAAATCATAATGACTTGGCCAACGGTAACAATTTTCCCTAAATAAATATATTTTTAATATTAAAAAGCAATAGTCATTCACATCAGACCTACAGAAGATTAGACAGTCGGTGTTTCATTAAAAACATTTATTGCCTTGCTATTTTATTTACTGCTCTGTAAGAAAAAATGTGTAATTAGAAGAAAGAGAGGGGGAAAAAACCTTTGAGCTCTTGAGGGTCTCCCAGACAAAGCTGTCTGTCTCGCAGCAATACATTGCTACAGACTCATCTGATCAGCTGTTGCATGGCTGGACTGATTTCCTCAGTACTGGCCATGTAGCATCAACCTTAAACACATTGGAAATCAGCTCGTAGAGCTGTGGTTTTGTAATCGCTCCCACATGAATGCTGCTTAAAGCACATAGGAGGGTTCATAAGGACTCTGTTTCCAGCTTTCTGAGACTTTCTGTATAATACACACCAGGTGCCTATGCTTCCACTCACACTCAATTCTTTTATTAAGATACCTGTATTATCACTGCTTTCCAAATTCATTTATTGCAAACATACTTTAAAGCCTGGTCTGTGCACTGTCCTCAACAAGGTGCTAGTAGAAGGGAGGTGCCACGACCTGGGACACGCAGGCTGGCAGTGTTTCATTAGGCTGCAGGCACCCAGCTGTGCCCTGTCAGAGCTGCAGTTGGATCTGCTGCAACTGACACTGCAGAAGTTGTTAATCATTGATTACAGATAAAGATGATTGTCCCAGGGGAATAATTTAGGAGAAAAAAAAAAAAGAAGCAAAATCCATCAGAAATAAAGAACATGAACATTACAATGAAAGAACAGTTTTCCATTAATTTGCAGGGAGCTCTCTATTTTACCTTGCAGAACTGGTTAAAAGTTCTAGACTACTCACACAGCTGCAGATAAAAAAAATGAATTAAATGATATATTTTATGTAGATATAGTTTCTTCATATGAGAGACTTCATATAGTGCTTTAATATCACTTTGGAAATGGTAAAAAAAATCCTGTAAGTTCTTATGAAAATGCTATATTAAAAAGTATTGGCCAATGAAGTCCAGACCTCTGACCTTAGAAAACATCCCTTGCTCATATACAATATTCTGATCTTATTTTCTGGAGTTTTGTTAGCATATTCAGAGAATTACAGAAGCCAAAACAAGTCCTGTTCTGCGGAACAGCAAGAGAGTTTTTTTTGTTTCTTTTCTTTTATTTCTTTTTATAAAGCTGGTATCCTAAAAGTAATAATACAAGTGAGGAGTGATGACTCTTCCAACAAAACTGGCTATTAAGCAAAGTCATTGCTAAGGAACATTAAGTTCCCAGAAAAACAGAAGGTTGAATAAAATATTTTAAGAGGTGAGCAAAGAAAGAAAAAGAAATCCTTTCAGGTTGATTTGTTTTTTTGAAAAAGAGGCAGTTATCCCACAGAAATATCTTAATATGATAAAACACACACAGAAACAACAAATAAAGTCTGCTGTTCTGAAGAAGTCTATTATATATACTTAATGTATAATCTTGAAAAAATTATAGTTAAGATGCTCAAGTACCTGAGCCAGACAACCAAATATTAACTGTTAAATAGCAGCTTTGAATATCTAATTCCAAATGGACTCTGAAGTCATCATCTAATCAAGTACTAGCTATTATTAATAAATTTAACTAACAAAGCTAATCTGTTCAAAGTTAGCTGTTATTAAAAATTACCAGTTTTCCAGCTCTTAAACTTAAAGAAGATAACAGAATAACAGCCAGAGCCATAACCTAACAGCATTACTTTGCCAACAGTGTTGGCAATGATGACTTCTGGAGAAGACAGACATATCTCTGAAAGTTGCCTATTCATTAGGGCATCATTATTTAAAAGAAAATATCTGAAAGATAAGAAAAGAAATGAACGTTGCACTCATTTTGAAGGAAAAAATCTCCAATTAATATTTCCAAAAATGTTGTCTTGAAGTTCATATTAACTGGGAATTACCTTTCACTCAAGGCAAATACTTGAATTGCTTTGTTTGGTGCTATAATTTAAGAAACATCTCAGAAGGGAGCAATGTTTGCTCAAGCAAGTAATCCTACAGCTGAGCCCTGAGATGCACTGCGGGTCTCATCCCCACCAAAGCCTTCTTAAAACAACCCGTAAGAAGGTCCTGACAATATTCTAGAAAGAACCTCTATCACTCTAATGGCTTATGATTAAAAGGCAAGTTTAATGTTGGAAGAACACCGAGCTATTCACATTTTAATAGTTAAACAGATGGCTAAATGCTTTGCCAGATCTGGGTCTAATTACCTGGAGGTTTTTATAAATGACAGTTTAAGAGAGAATTCCTCAGAAAAGACTTTGTCAGTTCTTCAGAAGTGCATTTCCTACAACATGCTGAGGACAACAGGAGTTTTTCTGCTATGGACTTCACTCATCTTTCCAAAGATGGTAACCCTCTTTGAAGAGGGGGACGCCTTCTCCCACAGATCCTGTGGAACAGAGCTGGGTTGTCACCAGAAAAGACTGCCAGGATATGGGTAACCAAGATGCATCATTTTCAGCACCTCACTGGGTAGAGAGCACCTGGCTAAGAGCCACACTGTTTTGATTAGGGCCATGTGGACTATAACAGATGTAAAGAAGACAAATAGCAAATACAGTAGATGACAAAATATCCTATCAACAGATGTCTTACTACACCTGTTGCTGCACATATAAGAAAAACATACACTGATTTATTAGGCAGCAAAAGAATCTTACTTTGAGATCATGAAAATATTTGACATACCTGAGTTAAAAACAACAAGGAACTACCCAAATTTGGGCTGAAAAAGGAAGGAACATCCCTTGAATATCATTAACCACAGTTAAGTCTATTACAACTAATTTGAAAATCCTGAAAAAGTTGGTACCAAATTTTCATGGGGAATGTGAAAACTCGGGGGATGGGAAACAGGCACGTAGGCGACGCTCCCACAGGCCAGCTCTGCCAGGCACAGGGGCTACACCCTGCCTTCCTTCCCAGTCACCTTAAACAGAACACACAACCGATCGAGTTTGAGAGACAGAGAAAACTTTTTGTAAAGAACATTAACTAAAATTTTATCTTAGCCCCAGTTCAAGGAAAAGGGGACATATTTAATTGATTTCTACACACTTAGGTCAAACTTTCTTAATGCAGATTTTTTTGTAATATTCTTTAATATCCTATTTGTCAACCTAAAAAAAACCCCACACACTGGGTATCAAATCATTTAAATCAAATAGAACAATGAAACAAACGATTAGATGAATAAGCTTACAGGGGATTACTGAAATCATGTATATGAAAAGATAACAACTTGAAGCGAGACACATGACAACTACAGAGCTTTACCCAGTATGGTTGGAATAGGTGAATATTTACGTATTAGTTCTAAGAAATCCAAACTTTGCATTTCATTTCTGCCTCTATTTTGCTACCAATCACTCTAAGAGCAACATTCAAACATTCTCATAGTCTCTTATTTGTCTGGTTAATAGGGCAGTTAGAAGGGACAGCTGTATTTTTAGAAACAGGTAAATGAATTTCACATCTGACAAAGTAACTCAGACTTAATGCCCTGAAAATTGCCTCTATACTGCCCAGATTTCACGTTTTGCAAGTCAGGATATAACACTCCTCCTCTCATGCTTTACTACAACTGCTGTAATATCCAGCAGAGTACAAAGATGTTCCAACAGCATAAGAGGGATTCCAGAAGATTGCTGCAAACTCTTATGACTATCTCTTTGATTACTAGTTAGAATTGCATTGACAAGCTCAGAAGTCCAGGACAGATAAAAAAACAACCTATTTCCATCAGGGTACTATACAGCATCACTAAAGCTGTAGCTTAATAGATGTGCAATAGCGTATCAAAGCAAATCAGAACAGCAACTGTAAAGCAAATGAACAAATTATAAAGTAGATGGTCTGTAGTTACTTTCCTTGGAGATTTCAGGAGACAGGAACTCAATAAAGAACATTTCTTGCTGGGATGTCACTAGCAACAAACTGACATGTTGGGTTAGTACTTTCCACCAGAAAGTACAGGCAGAAGAATTTTACTCAACATGATATTAACAGTACTAACAGTTCAGGTAAGTTTAGAGCAATAAAAAGTTGCCAAGTTCACATTAAAGAAACACACCTACACACAATGCAACTGGATCACTAGGTACAACGTTGTGTACTCTATGTAATACAGAATGATACTGAACATTGAAGAAAGTAAAATGATGAATATCATACAATTAAGTCACGTTGCCATCTTCTGCACAAGCAGTCCTTCAAAACAAAACAAAAACACACCACCATCTGGTCCTAAGTTAGCATACTTGCACAAACATTTTACTCTGTGGTCTCTAGTTTGCAGTGGAAACTAACAGACTTTTTTTGGACCCAAGACATGCTGTAGCAGGGACTGAACACGCTACAGTTCTTTGCTGAGAAATGGCTTATATTTCTGGTAGGCCATTTAAGAAAAACTCATGAACAGAGATCATTGCACTTACTCTAACACACACAGCAAGACTTAGGCACTCTGCAACAGTTCTATTTGTCTCGGGTAAAATGTTTTCCCCATAAGCAAGTTTATCTCCCACTTGCATCATCTCATCTTCGCAGCAGTCAATAAGACAAATTTAGAGGACAGTTGACACAAACCACTAGAGGAAACAAACAGCAACCTGCGAGAGTAGCTCAGACCCTACAGCAGCTACCAGGGCTAGTTGAGCAGGTTACCATTGCAGAGGACATGCAAGACATGAGTAGGAATATCTCAAACATAGGAACTCTAAGCAGAGCTGGACGCTTTAGAGGCAGCAGTAATCTTGATGCTAGACTAGATAACAGCTTCAAATAAGGGTTTGAATTAAAACTAGACTGTAATATGCAGTCAAAACAGAAGAACTAACAGTTCCTACTAAACTTTCAGCCGAGAGAGAAAAGTATTTTCCCCGCATTTCAAGTACTACAAATACTACCTTTTTTTAATCCCAAAGAGCAGTTCCTCCTAGCTACAGACACACACGCACAATAAACTATACCAGCCTGATTACAGCTGAAGAGTTTAAGGGGGAGATCTGCGGCCTGTGACAAAGCCAACATTTTACTTGCTGTTAACCATGCACTTCTGCCCATCACATCCTCTAACAAAATCAGAATCTTTTTCTTGGTCTCTTTAGCATACAAGACAGAGCTTCAGCCTGGCTACTAAACTCCTCTCAATATTAATCATTGTTTTGACCCAGATAAAGTACAGATACCTTAAAAATGGTAATTTAGTATCCACGTGGAAAATAAATCCTATGTTTTGATTTACAAAATTATGGACAGTGATGGCTATGCAGTTAAAAACAGAGTAAATAGAAGATAAAATTGGATTTGATTCAGCTTAAAATGAATTGCTATGTGGTAGTCCATTGCTTGTGGAATAGGAGGAGAATTTTGCAAGCATGACTTGGAATAAATTAAATTCATTACACAATGCAATGATTTGTGAGAAAAAAATCACTCTGACTTGATTTACTTTGACATCTTATATAGTAACAAATCTAAGTAATTCAGTGTGCAGTACCACAGTGTGCTCAAGTGTCTTGCTTTTCACTGAAAACAGCCACGAGGTGTAGCAGCTTTTAGACAGTGCCGTGACAAGAAATGGCACTCACTTGTGTTTTACCCTTACTCAGAGTCAGTACTGCAGGCCCAGAAGTACCTTTAGGTTTAATAAGGAAGTACAAAGGACAAATGGTTAAAATTAGATATCAATAACCAAAAGCATCCAACCATGCATATCTTAGGTACTTGAGGAGTGAGTAAGGAAGCCTACAGGACAACTGGCAAAGCACAAACAATACTTAAAAGGGAAAAAAAAAATCCCATGAAAAAAGACAAGAAGCAGTGGCTTTGCAGAACTAGGCTTTGTAAGAAGAAACCTAATAAACTACTGACTTGATTATCTTCATTGCCAGATAAAAATATTAGAACAAACAGTAAGAAGAATCAATATATAAGTACTAGCAAAAACACAACTCACCAGAAATTATAAGGAATGTAAGGTCATAAAGAATAATTGCACTAGACAATGTGATAGCTGCCTTCTTTAATGCATGTATTTAGAATAGATAGCCCTAGATACCAGTTGTAACCCATCACTTTTACAATTCTTTTATTCTTTCCATTCTTTAGATTTTAGTATAAGGAAGTGATAACAAGGTTATCCACACAGAGTGCTATTAGATGCAAACACCCCTAGAAAATCCTGACTGGCATGGGGGGTGGGGAGTGTTTTCTTGGTTTGTTGATTTGTTTTCATGGTATCTATTTATAAATGAATATACACAGGAGCTTTATAGGCAATTGCTTGAGACTACTTAATACAATGTTAACACCTAAATATGATGTAGACATTTTTGTGTAGGTTGAATTGTTCATTTCCACAGCAAGTGCCATCAGAAAAGAAATACATCCATTTAGCACTTGAGGAAAGTTAAATATCAAAAAAGTATTTGAAATTCTAGTAGCATAACTTTCATGGCACTGTCCTTGACTCTAGTTCTTGCAGAACGTCCTGCAAGACGTCCTTTGAAGGAAAAGAAAGTTATTTGTAATCAAGTTGGATGATGCCTTAACACTGTTGTCATTGATTGAAATCTTAACATGATTAAAAACAAACGCACACCAACACAATCCACATGTATCCCTCCATCCACCCCTCCACCAATAAGGGAGGGCTGCTAAGTACATGGCACAGCAGGCAGCAGCTGTGGATCAAGGGAGAAAACACAGAACTCTGCTTGTAAGCATTAGGAAGAGTCTGAACACAGTCAAGGAAGAGCAGGCAAGAGCACAGGAAAAGCAAGAGGCTTCTGCCCAACCAGTGAGTTCTTTCCAGTTTACTCCCCAAAGCTACTGCTAATGCATTATTTAGTGCACTTTTTCTTCTTTTTGGCTCTTCTTGTGGCATCAGAGAATGAAAAAGAAAATACATGGATGATTTGAGCACATTAATCTCCTCAGAACAGAAAGGAATGAGACAAGATCTACAGAGAATTGCATTCCGTCTGCCTGTGCTTTAATGGCATTACACTTGAATGAAAGCAAAATTACGTGGGAGACTTAGCTCATGGAAGGGTCAAGATGACAGCTGTGGCAGGCTGCGGTAAACCTTTAATATGCCATCATGTACCAGTGTGCACATCCTGCCACGGGTGAATAAATATGGCTGAGCAAGGGATTACACCTGAGTAAACTGCACAGATTAATAAAAAAATACAGATATGTTCTTCTGCTCTGTTTCTACAACGAAATATAATCTCAGCACTACTGAAGAAAGTTTAATAGATTGAAACACATACATAAGCAGAAATACCCAAAACACAGTGGGGCCTCAAGTCTTTTTGTTGATATCTGAACAGATACTTCAAGTGACAGATGTACTATGTGCAGACTAATCTCCAGTGTAAACCAAGTTTTTCCATATTGAGTGCTATAAGCCTCAAAAATATATTGTTAACTACAATTTGTAAAAAGCCAATAGCTGAAAAGATACAGTTTCATAAAAGAGAAAAAGTCTCTCACTGCACAGGGCTCTATGAGGGGTAATAACAGAAAGAAATAAAAACCAGGTAGTGTGCATCTTCCGAGTACCAAGTACCTCCTTGCCTATTAAATGACATTATGTACAATCCATAGTCTGCACTGTTACCATTCACTACTATCCTGTTGGAAACATTTATCTAACTGCATTATCAACACAAAAAAATAATACACAATGCAACAGCACTCCAGATTCCATTACTTTTAATATTCACTTAGTTTAGCAAGTAGCTCTACTCCTAATCAACATCTAGCAACAAACTGGATAGCCCAGCAGCAGTAACACATGACTTGAAAAGGCACCCAAGTAAAGAAATTTACAATAGAGATTCTCAACCTCTTCTAAATCTGAAGCTGTGTTGCAGCTGTGTATTACTTAATACTTACTATATACTTATACAATCATTTAGTTAGTATAATTCAGTAGGTCACAGCTCTAGCCAAGGCAAATGCACTTGTATGCCATTTTTTGAAGAAACATTGTGCAATTTCTTTTGGTAGATTTTTGTATATAGTAGCATATTTGGTAGTATAGTCCTACCAAACATACCTACAGTTTCAGTTTTTAGCTCCAAATAATATTAATATTTTAACTGGAAATAATTGTGAAGATTTCAGCACTTAGATATTTCTAAGTGAGACCTAGAAGTAAAGCCTGTGAAATCCAAGGGTGCTAACAAGCTACACTACATAAATAGTCCATTCCTTAGCCACGGCTATAAAGTTTGAAGACATGGGACAATGATAGAGACGCTGTTCTCCCCAGGATTCTGGTGCAAACAAAAGGTGATGGACAAACAAGAACATATGAATGAACAGGCAGCAGACAAATCTAGACAAAACTCAGGAGATTTGAAACGTTTTGTATAAGGATGCTTGCATTCTGATTTGCGGCCATGTCCCTGGGATGGAGAAGACTGACAGATCCTCCCTCCAGTTCAGGAGGATTTCTCAAACCTTCTGAAAGGGTTTTGCCAACCTACCAAAGGAGAGGTAAGATTTGATTCTCATGAAGAAATTAATAAATACATGTCTTATGTGGATAAAAATAGTTTTGGTCATATATCCAAAAATATTTTTCCTTTATTATCTATGTCAGGAAACTCTATTCCATCCTCACCATACTCCCCTCTATTATCTTTCAAAGATATGACATGAATAACGTGAGAGAAACGGATTTACATCAATTAAAAAAACAGGGTTGCCATAGGAAGAAGATTTAAAAAGTTACTTAAACATAAAAAAAGCTGACAACTGGAGAGAACTCAAATAGGATTGAAACTGTCACCTGAACAGATAATGTTATGATTTGTAACAAGTGCTTTCTCTCCTTCATTTACATCTACATAGATTGCATTTTTCATTTATATTTTCTTTGAAGAAAATCTCTTGCTAAGATTTAATACAAAGAAAAAAAGTGGAAGCAATATGAAGGTATTACTTGTTGCTTACTATTATAATGCTTGAAGTGAAACTTTTATATATATTAAAAAAAGACAGAGAATTCTATGCCCTTAGGCTAAAGTCTACATATATTTAGATTATTTTTTCCATAGTTGCAGTCAATAGAGATCTTTCTTAAAAGCTTTAAAGGCAAAAAGCTCTGTCACACCACCCTCTCTCCCAAAGAGAGGCCGTCATTATGTTGGTGGTTTATCTAAAACACAGTTTCTTACCAAAGCTGGCTAAAATCTCACTCCAGCAACAGGAAAAAAATGAGTTTGTTCTGTTTTTCAGTCAGTGCAGTGATATGTATCTAATGTTGACAAAAGACACAATCAAAAATGTGGGGAAAGATATAACTGCTTGCATTACATATCCCCAGAGCTGCTCTGACTCATTAAAAACATCACATGATTTCTCTACAGTGTGAATCCAAAGAGTAACACCATGCAGCCTTAAAAGGCTCAGTTTACAAAGTATCTCTCAGTAACAAAAAAACAATAAAAATTAATCTGGAATAAATTAGCAAAAAAAGACATCCCAACACTTAAAGACATAAAAGATTAGACCAAGTCTTATTTGCACTTCAGCTCTATGTAAAGATCTAAGGTGAACAAAGTACACACAACAATTCTTCAAAGTGTTGCTGCAAAATTACGTGGGGAGAGATTAACAGCAATATGAATCGAAGCCATTTCAATTTTAGGATTCTTTTCATGTAGAACATACAGACTATACAAACTTTCACGTGTCATTACACTTGCCTTACACTACAAACAAACTGATAAACCACCTGTATAAGGTCATACCAGCAAAGACAAGGTTAGAAGCTGGGTCTCCTAAATCACAGCCTGGGCTGTTGGCACTAGACTTTTCTGCTTCCGTATTTTACACTGTAGACAGGTATCCAATTAGCTTATGTATAAGGAGTTCCTTGCTCCACCAGTACTTAGCGTTACCCCATAGCTCCCTCATTTGCTAAGCCACTAGATTCTCCCTCTGTTAAAATACTCTGAATACTTGAAGTGAATAGTTCAAATAAAATTTCTACTTGCAAAGGCTCCTCTGCCCAGCTCACAATCCCTGAACACTTGACCCTCAAGGGCAAAGGGCAAATACACTCCCTTACATACCATGTTAAATAACATTCTGCTTTCTCTCACAAGGTAGCAAGTAGTGCTTGTCTAGAAAATCCTCTACATTCCAGCCAAAGTGTAGGTACTTTAAATGTTTTTCATCTTGTCACAAGACTCTTAAGCAGTTGACAAAGTTGCAATTGTTAGTTCAATCCAGAAAGGAAGAGAACATTATGATGCATTAAATAGATATATCTTGATAATTTTTAAAACTATGAAAATTGCTTCATTTTAGCATCAGTAAGCTCTGATCATGCTAATCATACAAGAATATAAATGAGTCTTTAAATTTGCCAACATATAAAAACAAGGTTGGAGTTAAGCATTTATTTCAGAATCTTGAGATATTTTTGCACTCCTTCAACCCAAAAAAAAAAAAATGAGGAAATTGTTCCAATCCCCAATGAACACTGAACCCTAAAGTCTCACTAGAGAGATATACAACCTGCACTGGAAAAAGCTATAAAAACCAAGATTATCCCACCTGTTGTTAAACAAGAAATTACAAGGTTAATTACAACAAAAACGTAATCAATCAAAAAGGGCTTTTGTCCAAGAGGCAAACATCTGCTAAGTCAATTACATTCAAAATAAATGTTTCAAGAGCAAAAATAGAAATAAGACCACAGTTTCTTCCAGGAGCGTTTTAAAATATAGTGTATTTTTTTCTCAGTTCTGTTGTCTCTTCAGTAGATATTCAGTTTTAGATTTCATTCTCAACATACTTTCACTCACTTTAACTCTCATTCACAACCACATTTTCTTTTTTCAGTATTCTGA
Source organism: Nothura maculosa (assembly GCA_032353885.1). Classification (NCBI taxonomy): domain Eukaryota; kingdom Metazoa; phylum Chordata; class Aves; order Tinamiformes; family Tinamidae; genus Nothura; species Nothura maculosa. The sequence continues at coordinate 3,032,059 of JAUBOD010000623.1, read as the reverse complement.
GCTTCTCAAGTGGTTAATACAGGTGCAATTGCACCATGGAACCAAAGACATTTCACATCATGGTACCTCCCCTATGGCCTCCATCATAGTATAGTCACAATATAGCTCATCTGCTGATCTCTACCTTCATAAGCAGATGAGCACTAGTAGATATATTTGAACAACAATATAAATAAAAAGTGCTCCCCCAAAGTCCAGGAATTATTACACACTAGCTGAGATTGCTCCTGTTACCTGGGTCTTCCCACCTGCCCGCCCCCCC
>JAUBOD010000623.1:2985567-3009397 GCA_032353885.1 Nothura maculosa | reverse complement strand
AAAAGGAAGGTTAAGTGCCTTGTGAGTGCAAACTGATATAGAATATCTTGAAATCAGAGAGGGAAAACTAAAATAGTAAGAGGATATCACATATACCTGTATGTCATGGATGAAGGCATGAAAGCAATCTATGAACAATGGGAGTAAGAAGAGAGTGAGAGCATGATCTTTTCAGATGGACAGCCATTTGTCTCTTAGAAATGAACAAGGGATTGAAGGCTAATTCTGATAAATAGGCAAATTTAGCTTTTTGGTTTGCTTTTTTTCTCCTCATCCAGGTTCTGTTTAGCTCTGCTTCTGTGTGTCATTGAAATATTTGTGTATTAATAGATACTCATTTTAATAGCACTGCAGTAATCTGAACATCTGCAGCTACTAGACATTAAAATATGATTACTTCCCCATATATCAAGTTATTTTCATGGTACTCTCTCTGATTTTGTCACATCTATTAAATGCAGTGGATCAGTTTTTATCATCACCTATTAATTGGCAACCTTGAGCTCAAATGTTAAGCAGAAACAAGTCTGATGCCTGGAGGCCTGGCAAGCAGATCAGTGGAAGGCAAAGACATTTTATGGCTGTGCTAAAAGCTAAATGACAGGCTGTGTAACTTTCCTAATCAAACAGAGTTAAATAGAAATTAGATTCTTTCTAATCCTGCCATCCTGTGTTTGAACAAACTGCTTGATATACTATTTAACAGTTTACAAAATATCGAGCATTTTCTAGGCTAGTGGATTTACTTCTACCAAAAATTCAGCTTACATTAGAGAAATCAGGTATTTTGTTGGCTTAGAGCATCTAAGATTTTTCACACAGCACAAAGGTTCTCACAAGATGAGAAACTACTGCTCCCTGAAACATCCTGCTCTCAAACTTACTTTTGGATAGGTGAACACCCAGAGGATAACTGCATTCAAAGCATAATTTTGTTTGCTAGAAGAGAAAACAAACAAAAAAAGAACCTGAAACTTAGGAAGGAACTGTCAATAAAAACCTGGTTAGTAAGTTTTAAGCAGTGAAGAAATACTCCTTAGAAGCCCTCTAAAATGTGATTGCTATCATCAGGTAACTGTTTACTTACTAAAAGAGATTCTTCATCAAACTATCCATCAGTTAATAATTTGCACACAGCACCTTCCATGGATTCACAGTGGTGGTCTAGCCTCACAGCTAGAATTAATTAAGGTCATTTTATGTTTCAGGTTTCAATATAATAAAGTAGTTTCAGGTTTTAATATGAAGTTCCCTTCATGAGTTACGTCAGACAACCAAACCATGTCTGAGATGAAAAATATGTGTATTTAAGCCTAAACTTTATCAACAGTATAGGGTGTAGGCAGACAAAACAGCATAAATAATGCTGACCAATGAAAAAAAACACATTGAAAAACAGTATATCTGAAAGATAAACAAGACAAAAGAGTGCCCTAAGAGCTTCAGTTTGGTCAAGCATTTCAGACAATATTTGGTTTGTCACTGTGAGAACATACACATTATGTCTTGGTTAAAAATACTTTTCTAAATCAAGAGCTAATAATTCTAAGATCTATAAATACTCTGATGGGAAAAACTGCATCGGTAATGAATACAAATGGGTCTATGCAAAGTTACTTTGAACAGAAACAAGAAAAAAGTGGTATATAAATAACCTCCAGCCAAAATGGCATTGCATCTCCACATGAGGGTGGTTGTGTAGCTTAACACATCAAAAGCAAATTTAAAAATCCTTAGTAAATTCTACAATAAGAAGGATCCCTGTCAAAGTATTCAAGTTTCTGGTATTACTGACTACCAGTCTTTCCCAGTTCATGGTAATTATGCTAGAAATGTTTTAGAATGGTATTGCCATCCAACAAATATATCTCTACATACAAATCTAATTTCCAATTCACCCTGTATATAATTACGCAAAATAATCAATACCTAGAAAAACCTCAAAAAACAGTGTCCAGGGAAACTAATGAAAATTCTGTTGTGAAAGGCAGCATAATCCCAGCCTACAAGTACACCATTATCTTTCTTTTAATTATTTTAATCACCAATTACTTTACATTCAATGCCTTACCATTTTACTATTTTCAGACAAAAATCCCTATCCCACAAGGTGAACATCATAGGATAGTGAAAAGGGTCCAGAATTGGATGTAATCTGTTCTGTTTAAAGAAAAAGTATTGCCAGTCCCACAGGCAAGTGGGATTCTATAGCCTGGAACTAAGAGAACAATCCTTACATGTTTGGACCAAATACCTTTACAACTAGACATCTGCTTTCAAACATAGAAAAAAAATGCTATAATCAGTGTTCAATTCAATAAAACAGTTTATTCACTAGCCTTTCCAGCTAGTGCCCATTTGTAAGATGTTCATAGAGGAGGCTCCTAACACAGGTTTGTCCAAAGGGGCTGGATGGGTCTGACGACCTCATTGCTTGAGGCACCTGAGTTTGAGTTGAGTCTCAGCAGTAATAAAAAACATGTGCAGTAGGGAGGAGGTTCCACCCAGCTGTTACTGTTTTCAGGTTAAGGTTTGGAAAGCATCAATGTGAAATTTTGCAAGAGAGGGGAATTTCACACATATCAGGGGAAAAACTGCTAACTTTCTTCTGCTGCTCAGTTTACTTATATGGAATATTTTTAAATTGCATGCACTAGAAATTCTGTAGTACTTCATCTAAAAACAAGTGACAAGTAAAAAGTATCAAAGTTTTAAATTACAAAAAGACTTAGAAAATCAAAAATTATTTTGAAAAGTTTGCACAAAGTCTACTGGGGCCAGCTGTTTTCCAGTATGGGCATTACTGTCTGTATATTCTTATCCCTTCTAAACCTCCTGCTGGGCCAAGGATATCTGGCTCACTTCCTGGCCACAAACTTCCTGAGCATGGTTTTGTGGGGTCTTGATACTTTTAGCTATGTTGATCCTTCTTGTGACCTTATCATGAGCAATGATTCTATCCACAGCATCACGTTCCTGCATTCTTCAATAATTTTGTCAAAGTTTCTGACAGCGGCATGCTGGCTGGCTAAAAGATAACATCTCCAACTTCAGGATTAGTATAAATCCAGTACTAGGTTTTTGACTCACTGAAATCTTCCATATATTTTTCCGAAAATTTACAGACAGTGGTCTGAAAGTCCAAGAAAATAAGTTTCTTTTTTTTTTTTTCTTTTCCTTTTTTCCCGAGTTTTCTGTATTTGAATTACTGGTTACTGTTCATATTAATTGGTCCCAATTTGAGATAGGCCATTTATCTGCTGTACTCATTTTGAACCTACCTCCCCTAAAATATTGGAATGAGATGACTGTAATATATGCACAAAATGTGCAACTATTTGTTTTGTCATTTTTAAGCCTATAATTTTCTTTCAGTCTTCCTTCATTCCCTCTACATGGATGTCAAATGGAATAATAAAAGGAAATAATAAAATGAATGCTAATTTCTGCTGCTGAACTCTATCGAAACACCCAAATACTCTTGCAGTTCTATAATGCAAAATTATTTAATTAATCTTTTTTACTATTGGCAGTTCCCTGTTAATGCAGTCAAACTCCACAAAATGGTCATAATGAGGAATTGTTGTGCATATTTTTATAATTTCTTTATGAATTTTTATGTTTCCTCTATAATGATATGTTGCGTAAGAAATGAATGTGATTTAAGCAGTTGTGCCCTCTACTGGCATAAAGAAAGTAATGAAAATAAGAAGAAAAAGCCTTTCCAGGTGTTTCAAAACAGAATGCCAAAACCAGCCATTTTTGCTGTAGTATGCTATGGTCTTATTTGAAGGCTTTACTATTTTCAACTTGAAATTTAGCAGATTATTTACATTACATTCAGAATTCTATTTATAAAAAGGACCATTTACAATATTAAGACAATATAAAATGGCCTTATGGACATGGTGGTGTGTTTGCTACGCTAATACAGTCAAGAATGAGGTTCTTTGTTTCCATGTGGCTTTTAAGGAGCTATACTATCATCTAGAGAACATGGGAACAAAGCTATATAACAAACTTCCTCACAAAGTTTAAAAGAAAGTCTATATGAAATGATACATAATGTGCAGTAGCATATAGAATTGCCTATAATGCAGAAAATTTAATACCTAGCCATCTACAGAAATGCTTCTAGCCAAACTTTCACCTTCCACTAAAAAAAGCTTATGAAGATGTGTCCTATGCCCAACTACTGAAGTTGTCAACTGGCATTGCACTTGAATAACAAAGAAACAAAAATAGATCCTTTGATAAGGAACTTGCATACTGTAGCTTCACAGCATGGGCAGGATTAGTCACAGATGCTAATTGAAATACTAATTGACATATTTATACCATCATATACAATCCATTCAACATGGTGGCAATAATGTTATCTGAAATTGCTGCGGCATCCATGTAGGAAAAAAAGTTGATTATTTTGGGCTCCTCTTTTTTTAACCTTATATAAAATGACTACAGATCAAATACGTATCAGACTACACTAGCCAGAGAAGTAGAAGATGTAATAACCATTAAATGAGAGGCCAACATATTCTTGTCCCTTTTGGCTCCAACATTGTCCTGCTGTAGTAGAAATCAGTGAGCATATTTACTGGTGGAAGCAAAATAATTCCCCTTAAAATTCAGTTATAATGAACCCCATAAATGGCCTTATTTGTGCAGGACTGACCGCAGAAGGCAGATACGGAGGCAACACGTGCTGCTCAGTGCCCGCTGTGACTTCCTTCTCTATTCCCCTGGATGACTCCAGAGGGTGGTTCGGAAGTGCTGGGTTGCCCATTGGGAGCCCGGACTCTGCTGATCTCAGTGTCTGCAAGGTTTTTGCTGGTTTTGCACAAAGTTTTCTAGTATGTTTTAATCTGTGGTTAGTGAAATTTGATCTCTCATTGTAATGAAACTCTGCTACTTGCTGCATGCTTTTTCCCTTGTCCTTATTTCATATATTTTTTTCTTTCTATTGCTGCGATTTTGCCTGTTACGGGAACTTTGTGGAAAAGAAAATACACAGATCTGTGTTTGATGTTCTGCTTTCTGTTTAGAAGTTTGTTTTCCTTTCTTCTTTCATTGCATCAATATTAACATGATTCATAAGCAAAATAAATAGAGTCTATAAATACATTCTTTCTTTTTTAAATTGTGCAACCTCAAAGTTACGGTTCCCACAGCAACTGTAACTTGACTACAGTGTGCACATACATTAAAGGCAGGGATATTACCACCCAAGGCAGCAATCAAATATGCATGAGGGAGTTATACTACTGACACTGGTAGAACTGGGTAAGTTTGAAATCCCAGTGCCATGAAGCATCACAGCTCTATCTGTGTCAATATGTCAAAGGGAAAAGATCTCAGAGATCTCAATCCTTACGCATGCAAGTGGAGCTGGATCTTGCAATATGTTGACCTGCTTGATTGAGAGCAGGGTGGTCTTTGCTATTGAATCCCTCCAGCCTCAAAGACGGAAAGTCAATCCAGAGCTCAAGTTGCTTGAAAAAATTAAAATGGTCATTATTGTTAATTAGCCAAAACCTACTGTCAGAAGATGTTGCAACAGCAATGTATTAGGTACTATTATGTACTCAAGTCTTTGTTAGCAGACCTGGATATTCACAATGAGTTGTTTGAAAGGATTTCTTCTAGCTTGATTGGGCTGTATATTGGTTAAAAAGTTCATCTGTTCTATATCTTTTATAACCCACTAGATGATTTCATTGAATAAAATCATTTTTCAGCTCCTTAAAAATCTCAGGATTCTCAGCTTCTTGCTCTCTGGAGCACCACCAACTATTTGCTCAGGTATCTTCATACTCTTCATACTATTTGTTAAACAAATAGCAGGCCGGTTAAAGAGATGTTTCCTTTTGATCTCATTTTAAGCTTGGGAAATGAAAATTAAGACCTCATACGTACATGAAAGTTTAGCCAAAATAATCTTTTCACTAATACTTTTGACAGTTTTTAGATTAGGCTGTTTACTTTGCATAGTCAACAAACACCAATCATAAAATCTGAAGAATATTTTTAAATTTTGAAAATGTGTTTAATTAGGGGATATAAATAAATTCACATTGGGTTGACAATTAAGAACAATTAGATTGATTAGTTGCTATGGGTGCCACTGTGAATAATGTTCAATTAAATAAAAGGTTTCATAAAGGCTATGCCTTAGTCTTTGAGACATGCAAAATTTTTAATTTTCAAATAGGATACACAAAATAGCATTGCAAAAAACCAGTTGTACAGAAATCAGTATTCCAAAATTTTATATACAAAAAACTTTTTTTCCTCAAGAATAGCAAAAGTGCAAGATGAGTAATTCAGTACCTCTCATTACATGTTTTCAAGGCTGATTTTTCAAATTAACAATATTTAGACAGCATATGTGTGCATTTGCAGACCATCTCAGTTGCAATATTCCTCAGACACATATGCTGTTCCTCCAGAACACATTTTGGAGAGATAATTTATGATCCTAGAGAGACAGCTATCTTGAATTGTCACCTTGAACTTGCACAGAAGGATGGGTTTTGCATTATCAGCCATATCGTTATTTGGCATCAACATGTAAGATCTTTTGTGAGAATACAGGAGTTTATGATCTGTTTCCAGACAGTACATATCTGGTTTGTTTTGTTAGAAATAACAGTGATTAACATAAATTTACTCTAACATCAGCAACAAAATTTGAAGGCAATTGTATCAAAGCATCATAATTTTTTGTGGAGCAAGTTTTAGTTGCACTATGACATTCTTTTTCTCTCTGTAAAGCAGCAGGTACTGTTAGCCAGATAATTTTTCAGAAATGTTCCAAGATTTCTTACGGATATTAATTTTTGTTTAAGCCTCTCCAAACTTTGGCAGAAAGACAAGTTTCATTTTTCTTTAACAAGTCCTTTAGTTGTGCAGATGTTGTAGCCAGATTGGCAATAAATTTTGCTGTAACAGTTAATTCAACTTAGGGAAAGATGTTATTATTTAATATTCTGAGTCTGTACTGCCTTTTGAACCTTAATTTATAGGTGATGTTTTATACTTAGAATACTATAAAAGTCTGAAAAAACTAGACTTTTTTCTGTGAATGAAAGTATGGATATTGTTCTTTGCAATGTAACAGTCATGTTCCAAATCCAAATTGATACATTCTTTTTGATTACATCTCTCTAATTTTCATCACTCTATTTTTGTCTCTCTTCTATTGGCCTGATTAAAAGCCTACTGAAAGGAATAGAAAATTGAAACTCTCATTGACTTAAGTGGTTCTGAAGCAGTTTTTTAATGGTTACTTCACATCAGTTTATTATTGCATCTGAGAAAAGCCATATTTTCTCCCCAGTTTCCATGCTTTTGTATCACTAGTACTCTGCCTAAAGATCGACATTCTATCTTTAGACTTTCATCAGCTCAAGCACCTACACTGGTAATAGTCCATGAACTGCAATAGCTCATTTTCAGTTGAGAAAAAGACCTTGTGACTTCTCAAAATATGCTTGATATTATGGTGCCTTTGCCCTGGGCAGCATACCCCAGCACAGCTCTCTCCTAACACAATTTTGCCTACGCTGGGACTGATATACAGAACTTGGTTTTTTTTCTGCATCGCCCTTTCAGGAGGCATTGAGATAATATAGGTCAGTGATTCTCTATTTCACTGACTTGAGGATCTATAGGTGACTTACAAAGATGGCAAAGAAAAACAAACCTGACTCTCAGTTAACATTCACTATGCAGGGTGTTTTAGGAGACGCATGCCCTGTCTGACAGAGTGTTTTAGGAGATCCACAGATCACAAAAGCACTTGGGATAGTGTCCATATGTGACTCCCTGGGGTCCTACCTACACACCTGGCAACTGTTGTAGATTGATGCACAGCTGATGTATTTATCAGATTTAAGTTACCAATTTTGCCAGAAGTCTTATGCAATTCAAAGACAGCCTTTGTAGTCTTGGGTTTCAGACATCCTTGGGTTCAGAAACCCACAGGAATATGAAATGACAAACTACTAATATAATTGTATGACAATGCTCATTACAACTGAAATTTTTAAAAAGTGCCCCAGAAGCTTTACATCCACAAGAACTAGTGGGCATCAAAGTTACAAAGCATGGTTAGTTTTAATAGCATTTCTTTTCACAGCTGCCAGACTTACCATTATCTTGGGGCATTTTCTTTTTCTGTAGCAATTTGGCAAATAGATTTCAAACACAGAAAAACAACATTCCTGCTGTAGACAAAGCAATCCTCTTGAAAAATATTTGCATTGCAAACCTAATCCTCTCTACCAAGAGAAATCCCATGGGATTTTCTAGCCTATGGAAGATTCAGAATGAGAACTACATCGGAAGCAGCTTGGTTTAGCCAGCCAGAATTAGGTGTTAAAATCGTGGGCGGATGTGGCTGCCGGCCTCTGTGAGACACTCTGCTGCCTCTGCTGCTGCTACACCTGCGAGGTGGCTGCTTGGTTGGGGCTGGCTGAGTGGTTCCTCTCCTCTTCCTTGCCCTGCTCGGCCTGGGATCTGCATCACCTCTCGTTGGTGCCTCTCAACTCCCTCCAGGCTTGGCCGTGTGCCCCAGCAGAGCCTCTCATCCTTTGGGGTGAGTGACAAGTCAGAGCACGTCTATACCTCTTGTTTATGGGAGTCAGGATAGATCCCTTGGTTTCACAGTATGCTTGTGGTTTGATACTAACATCTTTCTGCTCCGGGGCATCTCTTTCTACTGCTTCACCAATCCTTCCTGCCAAGCTCTCTGGCACCCCACTGATCATAGAGTCAACAGGCACACTGGGCACAAGGTCCAACCAGCATCAGTGTTGGCTTCTGCCTAAAAATCAGATGAATCCAATGTTAAGGCTAGTAAGACTGAGAAAGGTTGTGATGAATATGCTTAAGAAGAAACTCAGAAGTTTCTCTTCAACTATTGCCATCAGAGTTATCACAAGAATGCGTGCAAGGGGAGAGAGCACATAGCAAACACAAAGGTCTTAGAAATTACAAGGAAAGAGAGCTCAAACTCTGCTGCTATCCTTAGCCAACCTTCATTTCTCTCAAGCTCAGAAAATATCAGCTTCTTCCCTTCCCTTCCTAAGTCCCCATGCAGGGACTTAGGAAAGCTTCCATGCAAACTCAGAATTGGTCCCACTATTCATACTTGTAAATTTCAGAAAGCCCTTTTTGAGAGCCAAGCCTAGAGAAAAATAGTTGAAAATTTCTTACGTGGTGGATAGCTTTCTACTGCACTGCAGTAAAATGGCTGGCACTCAGTGGAGCTAAATTAATAAACTTTTTTATGACGGCTTGAAGTTACTGCTGCTGTATTCTGGAGCAGACAGATAATTGGAGTGGTCAGGATTGCATCTGCAGCACTGTGCAAAAATGGTGTAATAATTCTTGACCAGAAGTTACCTAAACTTAGTACAAAGCACAAGCATATGCATAATGCCTTCCTGAAAGCCTAAGAGCTGAGGATTTGGATTGTGACTTACTAAACTCTTAATTAAAATTCACATGATAAGGAAAAAAAATCATTAACTTGTTTTATTGATAGCTTCCATGTTAAGGTAAACAACTGTCTCTATTCCCAGATCATGCAGAAATATGCATTGGTTTGCTTACAGGAGCTCTAGTACAGCCATTTAAAAGCAATTGTGAATACAGCAAGAAGGACATAGTTCTCATATGTCCCTTTTTACAGTGCTGATTTTTATTTTGATTCTTTCTACAGTGAAGGCTGCCAAGAATTATGTCTGTCTGAGGGTCAACAAATTTTGGAAGGAACTAGCCCTTTCTTTGGTCTGAAAAGAAATCCAGGACTCTGAGCTCTGAAATTCATCATATCTGTACAGAAAAGTATCATTTGCTGTGATTTATTCTGACACTTACATTATTGGGTCCATGTTAATCAGGATACATGGCTTTACAGGAGAAGTATACAGAGATCCAAATACTACTTTCAAAAACTCTTCTATACAGCATCCTAGTGCTAGAGAATGAACAATGGCTTTTCATAGGTAAGATTTCATCAGTAAACTTGTATTGATCAATTCTGTTTTTTACCAGTTGTAAATTAGTGGACTATACCAATACCTCCTACCATCCTTTTTATTGGGCTGTTCCATCATGCAAGTAATACTTTGATTAACTATTTAATATATTGGAATATATGGACAAGAGAAATAGCAAATATGAATGAACTTCTTTATTCTCTACTTCATCCTTTTAGACTATAGTCTAATTTGGCACAATACAATGCACTGCTTTGTCTTTCCTCTTGCAAGAAATGTCCCTTTGTGTCAAGTTTTGTTTGCAGACTTAGAGCCAGAGAGCAGTTTCTGCCATAGAGGAGAGCCGGGAGAGCGTTGGGTTGCTGGCCCATCTTCATGCCACCGTTAATAGTTATGACATGACTGTCAAACCTTATTATCAGCTTCTAGGAAGCTCTGTGTGGTTCTGTAAGTGCAGCTGCTTGGCTCTCCTTTGCAACATCACTTTTGGAGGGCAAGGGAAAGAAGAAATGTGCATACCCTTTGGGACAAATCACTCTGTGCTCATGTAAAGTCAAAGCAGTCAGGTTTTATGTGAGACTCCCATCCCCAGGTACTCCAGTCTGCTGCTGTGACATCTAGGTTAAGATCCTATCGCTTTTTCACCAGCCCTGTCACAACTTCAGATCCTTACTCTTGGCTTGTTGCTGTGTGCCACTTACCAAGAAAGGATGCAGCCCCTAACTAAATTCTCTGACTTGGAAAAGAGAAGGAAGAGGAAGGACGGCGAGGAGAGGGCTAGCACCAGGGCTGGGCAGCATTACGATAACCTGTGGTCCTTGTTTTCTGAGCTCAGACCGACCTGACACTTCCCTCCCAGACCCACCATTTCCTCACATGATGACTGGCCATCTCCTTATCTTGTGTACAGCTGTAGGGCTCTTCTCTGGCTGCCACAGTTGTTACCCTTCTGACACCCACACTGTACGGACAAATGATCATGTACATCTGCTCTGGGTCTTACTGCATCGCTAAGAAGAATTTTGCAGCATTGCTTGCATTATAACAACATAAGAAACCCACTAGGTATTAATATTAGTGTTCTGGTTCAGATGAGGATTGCATTTTTGAAGTGAATCTTCCCATCTTCCCCTTGGGTCATGCTTTGTTGCACACTGTGGAGGTAGTCTAAGAGTGCTTGAATTGGTTCCTCTCAGATGAAAAAGGAAGAGAAAGAAAATATTGAAAATATGGAAGATGCCTCTATGAACATGCCTAATGCCATGCTCAATAAGCATTCAATCCACAGGACACTAGCCCTAGTTCAAGGTAAAAGGTACCCAGCATTTGCAAAGCAGACAAGAGGTCCCCAGCCCCAGGCCTGTCTGAAGGTGCAGGCACAGCCACGTGGCCCTGCACCACAGGCTGGTCTTCGGGTCTCTGGAGGGCCAAAGAGGAAGATTTCAAGCTTCAAAGACTTGAAGTTTCCTTATAAAGGAAACAACAAACTGTCATGGTGAAAGACAAAGAAAATGCCAAACCTCATAGTAAATGGGGGTTTTGGAACATTAGCAGACTTTTCTATGGCCATTTTTAAGGTATTTCAGTATTGGTATTGGTATTTGAGGTATCTGAGTATGCCAAAAGGAGTTTCGAAGAGGGGTTTGGAAAGCAGCAATGAAGCAACTTTGAAGCACAGAAGCAGATGTCCGAGAGCAGAGCCAGCAGTGCCGGGTGCTTTCGACCCGCATGCGGAAGCTGTGGTCATTTGCTTCATATCAGCAACCCTCATCTCGTAGGTTCTGGGGAGCCTTAAGATAAGGTGCTCAGAATATTGTTGCATGCCTCAGTCTAACATCCAATGACACAAAAAATAATAGATATTACATTTCATGCTGTTTCATTGAAGTTTGAACATCCTCCTCCTGCTGGCCTTATCAAAACTGCTGGTGTAATTGGCACGTTTTCATTTCAGTGGGAATCTTGCGGGGAGGTCATTGATTTCACACAACCGATTCGATCTTTTTACATGGCTGACTGCCCTAAATCACTACAAGTAGGAAACTATTTTCAAAATTTCTCAAGAGTCCTGAAGGTATTGATTGAGTCTAACTGGACTTCAGACATTAAATTCTTTCTTTTTCTTGAAGAAAACAACCTCAAACCCTATATAAGGCTATTCACGTTTCAGCTAATATTCTCCTCTTGCACCATTTATTTACACTCTTCTGAAAATACAAATCAAACCTTTGATAGCTGGTCCAAAATTTTCTTATTTTGAACAGGTTATTTTGAATTTCCTTTGTACTTTCAATATAAAGATCAGGGATAATGTCTCACCTCATTTCCCTAATCTATTACAGTGAACAGCTCTATTAGAACTGTAAATTGTGGTCCATGACATTAAGGCTCTTAAGTTTGGATCTTAAGTCATGCAAAACCTCTGAATGCAGTCATAAAGGCAAAGGCAACAGAATTCCAAAGCCAGAAGCCTAAAACACTCAGAGCTACATATCAGAAAAAGAGATCAGCTACATGAGGCTTACTTAAGAGTTCACAGAATAGTTTCAGCAAAGCAAAATATAGAATAAAATAAAATAGCCATTCATTCAATTCTATTCTACAGCCTAGACTGCAGTCCTGTTGCAATGCCTATGTTACCCAGAAAGCTGAAAACTGATCTTGAGGGTGTTTTCCCAGGATGAATGGTGAGGGGTTGTGTGGGAGGAGGCAGATGGGCACAGGGAATAGACATTGAAAGACCTCAAAGCAGAGCAGAAAGCTGGAAACTGGTAGGGAAAGTCTGCTTTTGCTTGCTCTTTCCAGTGGAATTAAGCCAAATCACAATTATCAGCATTATGTGTAGTTTGTGAAATGAAAAGTATTTAAAGAAAAAAAAATCTAAATTTCTAGTTGTTTTACATAAAAATGAAAATATGCTGGGATCACAGTTAGCCAATGGCTTCTTACAATGTGAAGAAATTATAAAGTGAAAGATTAGAGTACAATATTTTGAAAATCTGAGAAAATATCAAATTGTTTTAATCGGAAATATGATAAATGTAATGGTCCTAGTCGGACTACCTGGTATCAGATAGAATAATCCTCATCATCGATGAAGATCGACAATGTGTAATACTGTAGGCATGTTTCATTAGCAGCCTTCTTCCTGGAGCTTCCTTTTACTCCATATACATTTTCTTTCTGTCAAAAACTAGCTAAACCAACTCAGAGAAAACACACACTTTGCCAGTGCATACAGATCAGTGCCGTATTCCTCCATTTCAACAACCTGTTGAGTCTCTGACATCTCTTAATGTTTCTGGGACCACAAACAACCACAGTAGCATTTTAAACAGCTGTGGTATTTGAGCAGGAGAACTATGTCATCTTCTATGGCAGGTTCTCCATATATAGCTTGAGGGATGTCACTGCCTGATATCAAGCCCTTCAAGACAGTTAATAATCAGATCTCAGAATGCAATAAAGCTGTCTTGTGAATAGTGCTAGAAAGTGTCCAGCTGAAATCCAAGGCAGGAATTGCAGCCGTAGCAAGCTGTACTTTCTGCTCCCGAATGGGCACAAGAAACAAAGGGGATTTCTCAGTGTTCTGCTCCAACTTATATATGACAGCAAAAAATAACGATGACAGAGATATGACACCAATTATTAAATAATGGTTATTCTAAACAACTGGGCAGAACACAGAGGTCAGGTAGAAGCCTAGAGAATGGAAGAAGCAGGATAGTAATTTAGTTTTCTTCTTTTCATAATCACATTTTAATTTTTATTTCTGATGAACCATTTTTGAGCAATTTTATTTGTTTACTGCTCTTGGTTTGGCTTTTTTTGTTTGTTTGTTTTTGACATAGGGTTATTAGTCTGCAAAATTTTATCAGCAGGAAGAAACACCACAAGGGTCAGAGTGTTGTCCAGGGGCTCAGGAGACACAAGTTTTAGTCTGATTGCTGGCAAGTCTCTTAAACTCGCACCCACATTTTTCCAACTATTAAAGGAAATGGATCCTAATGGGGAGCATTCATCGACCTTGAGCATGTAGCTTCAGAAAATGGAACATCTTTTGCTGCTTAAGCAACTCTTTTGAGCACTGAATCACACTCTATATAGGAAGGTTGCATATTGCAGCACCCAGGCTTGATATAATGGGGAGGTAGAAAAGAGAGGACATGTTTTATGATATGGGACAAGCAGTGAATCGTATCTGCATCACTTCCATCACTTATATATGGAACTGGATATTTGAGAAACTGTTCTTATATGCAAACCCACACATTTGGGTTCCCAATCCCACCTTGCCAGGCATAGTCCCAAGGTCTGTGCATATATTTACATTCAAATAAAAGATATGAGCACATTCTGCACTTTATAGTGTTTGTAATTCAGTTGACTCTGAAAAGCATAGACATTTTTGCAGAACATAGACCCCAGTGGGGAAGTAGTCTTTGCAAGCATTGTATAGAGAATGCTGTAACTGCATTCTGTATGCAATCTAAAATTGCATTGGAACTGCAATCTAAAATTATTCTGCTAAAATTGATGCAGAAACATAAAGCCTTTAGGAAACTGAACTTCATAAAAACATGCACTTATGCACACAAGCTGTAATTTCCTATGAAAGTTAATCTTTTCTATTACTCTTATTACATTTGTAAATGGAATGCTGGCTTGAATTATGGCCTAGTACAATATTTCTTTTATGCTTCAGTGGTCTTTGCTTTGGTATTTCCACTATTTATTGTGGAAGCTTGTCAACTCTCATTCATCACACACCTGTACACCAGCCCTGCACACGGATAATTTGGAAGCACAGTAAACCTACTGTCAGTATGTGGCAAGTCAGCATTTCTATTGCCTCTCTGCAATAGATTAATTACTAAATCTTAATCCAGCATGTCCTTAAGCATGCATTAGAAACAGTGACATTACTTACATGCTTAAACGTAGATACTGTTTATGTTATAAGCTGAATCTGGTTGTAGTCATAAAATACACAAAATTGAATTAACTTTACATACATTATAACAGCATTGATACTATTTTTAGGATGGAACTTTTGATCATTTGCATGAAAATACAAAAAAAAGCACCCTTCCTTTTAGTGCAAAGAGCTTCTTATTGTCTGGGTACTGTGCAGAATCTTTAAAAGATTTCTACTAGCTGTCAGTAACGGGTGGCAAATCGATATAATCAGCATTACAATACTTGCATCATGACTTTGAAGAGGAACTGAACTTCTCTGGCTGCCCCTGCATCCAGAATTGCTGTAACGGTACCATTTCTGACATTCAAGGTTGTCTTTGACTTGGTTCTAAATCATTTCATAGTAAAGTGAATTCAAGGATAGCAAAAAAACCCATCAAGACAATGACATTAAGAACTGACACACTAGTTCGTATTACACATAAACAACAGTATCATAAACCATGCCCTTGCAGAGAGCTACCATACAGCTAGGTTCCCTCGGTAGGAAGACATAACATGTTAGAACTAACCTATGAACTGTATCATTTAGATGGCTTAAGGATAGCTGGCCCATGTGAAAAAATCCTGCAAGATTTAATAGGAAAGTGCTGCTTTATTTAGAGGTTGATGGACTACTGTTCACTGTAGCTTCTAAGGACTATACTATCATGGGTCAGATACATTAATATTCTCCCCAAACCCTGGAAAACTGTATAAATGTACTTGCACATTATGTAGTTGTAACCATCCAAGCACAAATGAAATCACTTGTCCAATCTTGTCTTGAAGACAAAGCTAGGGGACAAACTGAATATTTCTCTTCTGAGTTCCAGTAAGCTTACCATAGCATCATCATTTCTTCCCTTTAAACTAGCCATATAACTCCCATAACTAGAATATCCTTGTATGAAATTCTCTAGCATGCCTAAAGACCCTCCAGAGACAGCTTAATTCTACAGGTTTTTTTTTTCCCTGTTAGGTTCCAGCACTGTTCTCACACAGTTTTTTTATTCAACATCAGTAACACTTGTGTGACAAAAGTCATTTTCCGGTTTCTGCTGTTTGATATGAAGAATTACTCCCTTCACTTGGATAGGGTTGCTTGCATGAAGGCAATGACACAGCAACAAAAATAATCCAACATGTATGAGCCATTTTCTCCCTTAGAAAATCCTCTATTCTAAGAAACCTTTTGAGACCTTTGCAATATTGATTCTACATAAACAGATTATTCTTTTGTTCAAACACTTATTATGATAATAACTCAGCGGTTGTAAGAACAACATCCAATTTCTCCTTACTAGGTGCCTGACCTTTTTGGTAACTAAACTAAACTTGGCCTATCATACTCAGATCCTGCTGTTACTGCTTTCATGAAGACAATGGGATAGAACCAGCTCATCTGAACTATTTATATGTATTAAAGTGGATTTACCGAGGCTGAAAACCTTCTATTGTCTCCTCCTGGTTGAATCAAATACATTAAAATGGTAATTCTCTCCCATATTTTTAATCCTCTCAACATGTTTCCTTCCCATATACAGTATGAGCCAAAGTTAGCAGAATTTAAGAGAACATTTGCAAAATTTATTTTGTCATATTGTATAATGCAAGTTGAGGTGATGGAATAAATTACAGATCCCTGAAGATCTGAGAATGTTGTCATTTCTGAACCTCAACTGGGCATCCCGATTATAATCCTGTATGAATTAGTAACTACAATAGCTCTACTGAATAGGTCAAAAGAATTGCAAGGCAACTCCTTGGGATTAATGCTTCTAATGAAACCACGATGAAGTTATCTGCACATTATTCATTTTCTTTAAACAGTTTCCTAATCATCCCATTTTTTGCCTTTACTGCTTTCTTAGGTAGTGAACTTTCCATATGCAAAAATTATTAATGCATATTTATCGATGTTTAGATATACAGTCATTGCTCCCGGATCCTTTTTATTGGTTATTTTTTTGTAGCAAACTAATGCCTTTTGTCTGACCTAGTAAATTTTGGTATGGATGTAGAATAAGACCTCCTAACAAAGTACTAAAAATTCTTTATTTTTTTAAGAGAAGGAGGACCCCCTTCCCTTACCAAGACCTGGCATTTTCTTTGGCTTGATTCTGTATGAAGCTGCCTGTAATGGTGCCACATAGATCATTTCTAAAATGTGATCTCAGAAATATACATGCTAAGATGGGGCTGATAGGAGTTAAAACCTAAAATACACATCTTAAATAATGTATTTATTTGCAAGTTTACTAACCGAATGTTCAGCCCCTTCAGCGGGCAGATGCTCTGTTGTCATGACATTAATAGAGCTAAAGAGCCTTTAACACAGGAAAGCATTTTGCTCAATGACAGGATGAATGGAAGGATATTAATATTTACTACTCTAAGTAAGTCAAAGCTTGACTACAAAGTTCAATTACGTAGGGACACCTTAACCAATGGCAGAATAGCAAGAGTGCCAACTGTTCACAATGTCAGCTAAATTTAAGAAATCAAGATGTTCGTCTACATGATGCATAGGCCTCAAGACGACAGGTCCAAGTCACAACTGGGTCTTCTTAATTTTTCCACTGAAAAGTACTGCCGACCTGTGCTCTGCTGTGTTGTCTTTTCCTCTGGTGCTGATACTGCCACTAACTCGAGGAAACACTTGTTTCCTTCAAAGTTCACTCCTTTCAACATATTTTATGCAGCTGCCTATCCTACCTTCTGTACCTCTGTAGATCTGAATGGTGATTTTGAATGTACAAGGATCAAAATGCCTTAAGCTGTTCTATTTATGTTTTATTCATGTTTTCAACCTCTCTTTTTATTTACCTGCTAAACTGCCTGCCAGAAGTCGTTTTTGGCAGACAGCAAATATTTCATTTTGTGGACATCTGCTCAAAATGTTTTGTGAATAATTAGAGAAATGTGTAGGGTCTATTTAGTGGGATTGAACACTGACAGTCCCAAGGGATATCTCATCCTCTAATCCTCGTCTTAATAAAATAATATAAAAAGATCACTTTTAAAAAAGGAAGTATTTAAATTATTTTGCTGTAATAGAGCTTCAGAACTTGAGTTAGGACCTGCTGAGTTTCAGTCATCTTTTTGACGTATTCCATTGCTTCTACTCTGATGCTGAAAGGAGAATAATTTAAGAAGAAAGTTATTTACAAAAAAACAGCTTTGCAAAAATGAGATGGAAGGAAAAGGGCTGACTGCTGCATGAAGAGAAGACACCTATTTGTAACGTTAGATATCCTATTCCATATTTTAATAAAAAATACTAACTTTAGGTGAGCTGCACATGCACTTATTTCCTTAATATATTTTACATCCCAAAAGAAGCAAATTAAACTGAAAGCTTTTCAAAATATCTTTATATTTGCCGCTAAGTGCAGTTATTTACATTCATCAAGTTAAGACTTTCCATAGGCATCTGATATATTTCAGATATTTACATAATTTTTATTTGAACCCAAATCTGCCTGAAAAATCACTACTTGCTACTGTTACTCTATTTTCACTGTCAATGGTCATCTTACTATGAGGAAGCTTCAGCTAAATCTCACACTTTGCTTCAGATACTTAAAAGGTTACAGCCTTTGAAATCTTTTCAGATATTGCATACTGAAAACATGTTTTCAGCATATTTTAAGGATTTTTCTGTATATTTTCAAGATACTCAAAACTAAGCAAAATGCATGATTTTAGAACTGAAAACCAACCCACTTCCAGACTGGTATTTCTGATGACTTTACATGTATTTCTACAGTAATGAGAATGTTTGTGTAGGGTACAATCATAGCAAGTCATTAGCTGAACCTACAGATGAAATTATGATATTATTGTCTCTTACACCAGGTTTTTGAAAAGCCTTTTGAGGGTTTTGTTCAAAGCAAGAAGCTCAAAATGAGCCTTTAGATACTTAGCAAAAGCATTATTAGCTCCACTTTTACCTTGCTCCAAAGCAATTCTCTTACACTAATTCAACCTTTATTTTCTTATCATCACTGTATTTCTTGGCTTGCTTTTTGGGTTTAAATAAGGTGTCCTGTAGTCTAACTTTTAACTAGGCCTTTTTTTTCCTCCTCTTTTGAAGGTCCTCCACTAAAATAAAAGTTTTCCTATTTTTCTGTCCAGTTCCATTTCTGCTCACAGCAGCCCGGTATCTGTCCCAGCATTATGCAGGTCCCCCAAGAAGAGCACCTCAAGCTATTACAGTCAGCCTTCCAATAAATTTATTGTTAGAGAAATGTTAGCCACTTTGCAAGTATCAGGAGTAATCCAAGAAATACAGCAATACAAATAAAACAGATGATTGGGCTTAATTCTTCCCACTGCTGAGACTGCTTGGATGCATGGGGTATTGCTGCGAGCACGACGGCTGCCTTTGAGAGCCCAGGCTAAGAACTTCCATCAGAAATAAGCAGGCTGCTAAATCTGGCACCTTTTTCTGAACTGCCTCTTAGCCCATCTTCCATCTATGCTTTTGACTGTCTCCTACCCCCAATCCTACTGCATATTTCTGCCATTCTACGTATTTTATTTTTTACAAAGTCCCTCTAGTAAAGGGCCTATTCTGAACATCACTAAATATCTCACTTTTGCAGGTATTTCAGTGCTTTCAGACCAGACAGTCTGAAATATATCAGTATTTTCCTTTATTGTTAATATTTAAGAACCAAAATTTATCGTGAAGTCAACAGGCAACATAGAGAAGAAGGCACTGCAAATGTCATACTTGAGGGCATATAATAGTAACGTATGTGTAAAGTAATAGATGTAATGCTTTCTGGATATACCTGACTGAATAGTGCACATGATTTTTCTATCCTTGGTCTATACCTTAAAAAACTGCAACTAAAAACAGCAAAATAATCAGTTGAGGGCAATTCATTTGATCCTAAGCAAGCTCCTCAAGGGGCAGAATTGGGATGGGGCTATTTGATGATTACATCTACAGATAAAACTACAAACAGACAATTGTAGGAGAGAGAAAGAGCACTAGATGATGGCCTGCTGTGGCACTCACTAGACAGATGGGCTCTTGTATCAGCCAGAAGAGAGCACATTAATTTATAGTGGTATTTGTTTTCTTGATAATTATCTTCTCTTGAAGAAAGAAGCCAAACCATGATGACATAAAGTTAAGCATTCACAGAGTGCCTTGAATTCATTCTCACAGATCTCATTGACACACTAGTGAAGAAAAAGGAAGAAAATACAGCAGAATCCCTTTGCTTGCATGGAGGATTCCTCCTCCAGCCCCAGTAGGCATTACTGACAAACAAGTAAGAAAGAAAGATGTAATAAAACACTGCTAGCAAGTGGTAAGGATTTACCATGATGTCAATAGAACATTAGTTACAGGTAGCTCCAGGACTTACTCTCTGTAATCATGCAGTGAAGCTTTAAAAAAAAAAAAGCAAAAAGCACAAACAGTTCATCAGTAACATATTCAATGAAAAGTAGTGTCATATTTTATTTTTAATAATATAAATATTTTTAATTTATATTATTTTTAATAATATAAAGTATTTCCTGGATTGCTTCACAGAAATTTCAAGATAAGAGGAAAAAGAATATTTTCTCCCCCTTCCCAACCAGCTATGCAGGGATCTTCCAGCCATTCTGTCCGGGATCTTCTAGAAGCAGTTGCTTTTGCTGTCAAGATCATACTCATGTTAGGTGTGTTCTCTGGAATATCAAAATATCGCTGTGGATATGGTCCAAAAGCTAACAAAATGATTACCAGTTCAGGCCTTTAGAGGTCAGTTTGCACCACTAAAATGGCAAGGGTCGGGAACAGCTTTTTAATAGGAGTCGTGGGAGCAATACAAGCTATCATGGCTTAGGATGGGACAGAAGGACTTCACAGCCTTTGGTTGCCCAAGATAGCAGGGCACAGAATTTAATTTCATAGGCCAGGATTCCTTCCAGGCCACATTTCTAGAGGGATATGCTGCCAAAAAGTCTCAGCTGTTTCACTGGGGTGGAACTGGCAGAGACCAGGTCATTCCGTAGTGCTGGTGACCTCCCTGAGCCACCTCATTTCCCCAGAGAGGATGGAGGAGCCCGGAGGATGGCAAAAGGAGGAGCAGAAGTTGCCAACAGGAAGCTTTATGGGCAGTGAGGAGCCCCTGTGACAGCTGACGACACTGAACCAGCCTGGACCTCTTGAGTTTACCTCCCTGGGTCAGGCACTGAAATGCAGCTACCTGCGAGATGCAATGCAGTAACTCGGTAAAAGCACACAGATGGCTTAGTACAAGACAGCAAAGAGTCATCCAATCAATATCAAACTCAAAATTGAAGTGTGAATTTTAAACAGACCGGCTGCAATTACCCAACAGGAACTTGGCTAGGGCACAAGCAATTGAGGGGTTTATATCTGTGTTTTGGAAGTTTTATAGGCTTACATAGCTCTGTCATGTAAATATCAAAAATAAAATAAAAGCTAGTACTAAAAAAGCTGCTCAAAACTGTAGTTTGTAGTGACATAATGATAAAATCTGCCTAGTTTAGAATTGTGCTGCCATAGAGACTATGGTATTCAGTGCTTTTTGATGAATTTTAAAAACTGACTAAATGTACAGACAATTCGCATTTATCAAGATCTGATGTATGCTGCTAGTAGTAAATATATATATATATACAGATATGATATATCTGTAGATTCTCAGTGCAGTCTGTTTGGAATGTGCGTACCTTTCCAGAGGACACAGCACATGCTCTTTGCAAATCCAAAGCAACGTGGAAATTGCCAGTGCTATAGCTGCTGTACTCAGCACAGCCCTGTTGTTTAGATGCTTTAGGGAGCTCCCAGCCTTCTCCTAGTGCTGCTTTGAGCAGGGTGAGCTATGGATATGAACAAGGGAAACACCTACAAATGACTAGGAATGCCTAGCCCCATCTTGCATTGCTTTGTGATAAGTAGGCACCAAGGACACATCCCCAATCAGTGATATGGTGACAAAAATCTACATTTTTTCTTTTCATTTTCCTGCTTGCAAAAACATGGACCTGGTTCAAATATATTTTGCTTCTTATTTTATATTTGACAAACAATAATGCAAGAAAATTCACTGCAAGAGTTGTATATTGTCTTCAGTTCTACAACTTCCCTTCCCCTCGGAGGCCTTTCAGAGCACCCTTGTCAGGCTGGTATCTTGGGAGGGTTTTTAAAATAGGAATAGCAACATCGTGCTGTAGGAGCTTGGCATTCACGTGGCATGATTCAGCCATCTGCACGGAATGAATTAGAGTTAAGGAATGACACAATTCCCAAGCCTATCTGATAGAGTTATCTGATTATTTATCCTTTAGCTCCTATTTTCTGTTTAGAGAAAAATAAAAAAATGAAAAAAATGAAATGATTTCAATGTTGGTCTTTCTGACTAACTGCCTTCAAAGATCTTGTTACTTCAATGTAGAATTTTAAACCACTGAATACAAAACTCTGAATTTTCATTGCACAGCAATTTCTCATTCATTTCAGATAACTAATCCTAACAATTTTAAGAAATTCTACAGAGAGATCCATTTCTCACTTATTTCAGATCTGCTTTAGATGCAAATTTTAGTTCGGATAAAAGCCAAACCCTCTCTATTTTCTCTTCTGTCTTTCCTTCACTTTCTACTCCCACCAGTACTGCTGCATTTTCCCTTCAGTTTCCCATTACCCACTATAGTTCTGGCTTATAAAGGTAACATTTTTAGTCCTGTGATATGCCTTCCAAAGTAAAATATGCTAAAATCAATAAGTGAATAGATATAAAGTAAGTAGATGTAACGTAAATATTGGTTTAAATTCACATTTTAAAAACAACATCACTACACTTTTATTGTATGGTACAGAATCCAAGCTGAGGATTCTGTGTTACCTAAGAGTCACAGTTTGGCTATTTGTATTTAAAGGTTGGTAGTTGGAAGCTGTAGCTGTGAAACCACTTGCAGTTACTAAGCAACTCTAGAGGAAGGGGTTAGTCTTAAGTTTGAGCAGCTTTCCTGCCTGTAACCGCATTTATACACATCCTGTAAGATCAGCTTATAGAAGGAAGCCCTGAAGGGTTCTCCTAAATATAAGGAAGCCTGTGTAGAGCACTGCACAGCCCAGTTCACAAATCAGTCTTTTGTTGTGTTTTTATGACATTTGTAAATTCTGCAAAGACCTCATAGCAAGCAAAATGTCATAAATCTTGAAAGACGCTAGTGATTTATGTACCCTAAGAAGCACAGAGTAGTGCCACTGAGTGAGGCTGAAAGCAAGGGGAAGCAGCCTGGAGCCTAAAATGAGAAAAGGACTAATTAAAGGGTATAATGCATACACTTCTCCAAGAGTAGATCATGTTTGTGGACTGTCCTGAGGTGCCCCAGTCACAAGAAAGGCGAGGGCAGAGGAAGGCAGCAAGTGAGCAAGGCCGCATCCCACTGTGCTGGGCATGGCAGGAGCGGGCCATGCCGGCCCTCTCTAACAGAGCTGCAAAAAGCAGCCTTAAGACCAGGAAAGAAAAAGCAAGAAAGTTTTATAAGCTTAAAAATACTTGCATAGGAGGTTCTCTGATGTATTTTTGCTTCACGTAACATTGTTCTTTACTACAAATCCATGGTTTTAAGGGAAAATCCTTAAGTTCTCCCTAGTGACAAAATTACTTCTTTTTCTATCACATATACATAAATTAGTAATGGAATCACTACTCCAGGGTCGATTAGTAAATGTATAAGGAATCTGCCATCTTATGACCCCTAGATTCCCAGTCTAGGGAATCCTTATTCTCAATCTAGGGCTCATAAGGATTCCCAGCAAAACAAATATACTACAGGTTACCAGAGAAAAATGATGTGCTGCCGACATCACTACTAGT